>OU342741.1:464153978-464233730 GCA_910589775.1 Avena eriantha
TAAGTGGTTTGTGGAAAGAACACACATGCAGTGACTCTAATGGATCCATATGTGGTTTGTTGAAAGAACACACATGCAATGACTCTAGTGGGTCCATATGTGGTTTGTGAAAAGAACACACATGTAATGACTCTAGTGTATCCATATATGGTTTGTGGAAAAGAACACACGTGCAATGAACACGGGTGGATCCATAAGTGGTTTGTGGAAAGAACACACATACAGTGAACACAGGTGGATCCATATGTGTGAAAAGAACACACATGCAATGCCCTTGGTTGATACAGATCTGGTTTGTGAAAAGAACACACATGCAATGACTCTACTGGATCCATATGTGGTTTGTGGAAAGAACACACATGCAATGACTCTAGTGGGTCCATATGTGGTTAATGTCAGGAAAACACATGCAATGACATTGGTTGATCCATATGTGGTTCTTGACAATAACACACATGCAATGCCATTGGTTAATCCATGTGTGGTTTGTGGAAAGAACACACATCCCATGACTCTAGTGGGTCCATATGTGGTTTGTGAAAAGAACACACATGCAATGACTCTAGTGGATCCATATGTGGTTTGTGGAGAGGAACACACATGCAATGAACACTGGTGGATCCATAAGTGGTTTGTGGAAAGAACACACATGTAATGACACCGGTGGATCCATATGTGGTTTGTGAAAAGAACACACATGCAATTACTCTAGTGCTGGTTTTAGTATAAGAACACACATGCAATGACTCTAGTGAGTCCATATGTGGTTTGTGAAAAGAACAAACGTGCAATGACTCTAGTGGATCCATATGTGGTCTGCGAAAAGAACACACATGCAATAACCACTGGTTGATCCATGTGTGGTTCATGACCGGAACACACATGCAATGAACACTGGTGGATCAATATGTGGTTCATGACAGGAACACACATACAATGGCATTGGTTGATCCATGTGTGGTTCATAACAGGAGCACACATGCAATGACATTGGTTGATCCATGTGTGATTAATGACAGGAGCAGACATGCAATGCCATTGGTTAATCCATGTGTGGTTTGTGGAAAGAACACACATGAAATGACTCTAGTGGGTCCATATGTAGGTTTGTGAAAAGAACACACATGCAATCACTCTAGTGGATCCATATGTGGTTTGTGGAAAACAACACACATGCAATGAACACTGGTGGATCCATAAGTGCTTTGTGGAAAGAACACACATGCAATGACACTGGTGGATCCATATGTGGTTTGTGAAAAGAACACACATGGCAATGACTCTTGTGTTGGTTTTTGTATAAGAACACACATGCAATGACTCTAGTGGGTCCATATGTGGTTTGTGAAAAGAACACACGTGCAATGACTCTAGTGGATCCACATGTGGTCTGCGGAAAGAACACAAATGCAATAACCACTGGTTGATCCATGTGTGGTTCATGAGAGGAACACACATGCAATGAACACTGGTGGATCCATATGTGGTTCATGACAGGAACACACATGCAATGACATTGGTTGATCCATGTGTGGTTCATGACAGGAACACACATGCAATGACATTGGTTGATCCATATGTGGTTTGTGACAATAACACACATGCAATGACACTGGTTGATCCATATGTGGTTTCTGGAAAGAACACACATGCAATGACTCTGGTGGATCCATGTGTGGTTTGTGGAAAGAACACACATGCAATGCCAATTGTTGATCCATGTGTGGTTTGTGAAAGGAATACACATGCAATACCATTGGTTGATCCATGTGCGGTTTGTGGGAAGAACACACATGCAATGCCATTGGTTGATCCATATGTGGTTTGTGGAAAGAACACACATGCAATGACACTGGTTGATCCATATATGGTTTGTGGAAAGAACACACATGCAATGACTCTGGTGGATCCATGTGTGGTTTGTGAAAAGAACACACATGCAATGACTCTAGTGGGTCCATATGTGGTTTGTGAAAAGAACACACATGCAATGACTAGTGGATCCATATGTGGTTTGTGGAAAGAACACACATGCAATGACCACTGGTTGATCCATATGTGGTTTGTGGAAAGAACACACATGCAATGACACTGGTTGATCCATGTGTGGTTTGTGGAAAGAACACACATGGAATGACTCTGGTGGATCCATGTGTGGTTTGTGAAAAGAACGCACATGCAATGCCATTGGTTGATCCATGTGTGGTTTGTGACAAGAACACACATGCAATGCCATTGGTTGATCCATGTGGTTTGTGGAAAAGAACACACATGCAATGACATTGGTGGATCCATACGTGGTTTGTGGAAAGAACACACATGCAATGCCATTGGTTGATCCATGTGGTTTGTGGAAAATAACACACATGCAATGACATTGGTGGATCCATATGTGGTTTGTGGAAAGAACACACATGCAATGGCATCGGTTGATCCATGTGTGGTTTGTGAAAAGAAAACACATGCAATTACACTAGTGGATACATATGTGGTTTGTGGAAAGAACACACATGCAATGAACACTAGTGGATCCAAATGTGGTTCATGACAGGAACACACATGCAATGACTCTAGTTTATACATATGTGGTTTGTGGAAAGAACACACATGCAATGAACTCTAGTGGATCTATCTTGGCATAATTTGATGTATGCCACGATGTATTTTCTCTTAAAAGACACTCACTTTCCATTTTTATACTACTCGGATTTGCCCTTGGTTTTTTTATACTACCCAGTTTTGCCCCCTGTCTCTCTCTTTCGTAGAAGCGCCAAACTTGTGCCCACTCTGTCTGCTACGCCCCTGATTGGTTGTCACAGTTGTCACGCGGATCGTGCGCACCAACCAGTTGATCCTGTGTTATCCAACGAGGCTTGTTGCACACGTCGTGCCCTTCACTAGGACAGCGCGAGACAGCACGGATGTCTCCCTCAATGAGACTTCTACAAGAAAGGAACACGATGCCATCCATGGAAAAAGTCGTCGAGTGGTCATGTCGTGTTTAATCTAGTCTACAAATGCTACAAGTCTACTGCATGGCAACTCGGTCATCCACTGGCCCACGGGCTATACCATTTTTACTATGCAGCGCGCCTGCACTCTCACTTCCAACAGGCCCCCACCACACAAACCTTCCACGCGGCAGCCGCAGCTGGAAGAGCTGCCTACTGGGGCCCTCGAGGAGGCCTAAATGTTCCCGCATTAAAAACCCAGCCCATCAGGTCCTCCATTCGCACTCATCCACTAGTCTCTCTTCCCTATCTAGCAAAACCCCACAATCTTGAACGTACTTGCACTGAACCTTCTCCATGAAACCAGTGCGTGTGGGTGAGTGTCTGGGCATCGCTGCTGGGGTGGTGCTTCACGCGGAGGATCTGGAGGAGCATCACGCAGCACAAGGCGAGGAGGACGTGCAGTTCAACCCCTTGGGGAACCGTGTGCTCGCCAGTGCTGATGACTTCGGAGGCCCCGATGAGGGCGTGGAGTTCAACGAACACGCTCCGCTCGTGTACCCGGAGGTACATCTATTTCTACATGTTTCATATTTTCTGCTCGAGCTTAATCTATCCTGGCGTCATAAAAAAATCTAGTCCTAATGATTAGTTGCAACGTGCGAACCGGTACATGGAGAGATCTAGTTTGTTCTGAATGAATCCACATTATTTATTTATTAATAAGTTATCAAGAACACAAACCACATTAATTTAGGAGCAAGTTGGGGAGACGGTCGTAATGAACTGTTGAACCTGTATAGACATGTTATTGCATCGAAAGTAACTCAGAATGGTGGAAGGAATATATATTTACTATTTTGCTCATTTCGGTTTGTATTCCATACATTATAGGTGGATTCAAGTGAGATGGACTCTGACAAGGAGACCAGGGACAACAAGAGTCGCCATGTCATGAAGAAGCTCAAGAGCGGGATAATCCCTTTCCGCACTTGACTTGGGGAGCTCAGGTGCCCTTTCTGTAAGAAAGGAGTCAACCCGAGGATTGCCAGCTTGATTCCGCATGCGGTTGGCATCGGTAAAAGCCCGGCTAGTAAACACAAGTCGGCAACCAAGGCTAAGCACGCTGCTTGTGGCAAATTCCTGAGGGAGTATGTCAAGACCGGTCTAGTGTCCCCTTACATAGGAATCAACAACTTCTAGCCGACCAACCCGTCACTGTGCTGGCCCGACCACTAATAATATTTAGTTCTCTTACCGTATCTAGACCCTTAAACTATGGGGATTTCTATTTTCGTACCCATCAAAATATATTCAAGTTCATCTGTTTATGGAGTTAAAGTTCCGGTGGCAAACTCATTATTTTGCATGGATAGAGGGGTGCCCCCGACAGATATAAGGGTTTTCATGTCCGCTAGATCACAGAGGATTAATGGTTGGTGGGCACGATCCGTGTGCCAACTGTACTCAACCAATCAGAGCGTAGCAGCGAAGATGAGCACAGGTGCGAGAGATGGATACAAAGAGAGGGGAAAACCGAGTAGCGCTGAAGAACCAAGGGCAAAACTAAGTAGAACTTAAAACCCAAGGGAAAAACTGAGTAGACCTTAAAAACCAAGGGCAAGAGTGACAAAGGGATTCAAATAGAAAATAGAAAATGATTTAAAAATGGAACCAAGCCGCCAGTGTTACGCTCGAGGGAAAAACTGAGTACAACTGAATCGCCATGGTTAGACATGAGGGGGAAAAACATGACTCACGGTACGTGTGTGTGGTGTACGGGGTGGTAGCGGACACATGTGGCCATGCACGGTGCATTAGCATACGCGGTGCACGGTAGTGCAACGAAACGTCGCTTCCCTTCTCCTTTAATAGAGGCCTCCCCAATCCCACTCATCACGCACTCTCTCACTCAACCGTCTCCACTATCCCATCACCTTCTGCAAACGCCCAACAAAACCCCAACCACGCCGATGATGGAGAAGAACAGCGTGGTGGCCATTGGCGCCTCCAAGGCTGCCTGGCGAGGAGCCCCTCGTCACCGTCCCTGCATCCGCCATAGCCGCCGGCGAGGAGGCCCTCGCCGGTCTCGGACAGATCCTGCTCGGCTAGGGACCCCTACGAGGAGGTTGTCTACATAAGGCCGGAGAACCCCTACGACACCAGCATTGCCGACCCATGGTCGAAGGTAACCAGGGTTTTCTTCCCTTCCCTTATTCTTCCCATGTTCCCATCATTGGATGCTAGATCGTATGTTATTAGGGCTCGACTGTTCGTATTTTTACAGTAGCTAATCCTCTTGTGTTAGATCTCGATTTTCGACGAATCTCCCTGTTCGTAGTTGGGATCAGTATTCGATTTGGTTTGAGATTCGAGGAATAATCGGGAGATCTCAATCGATCAATCTATGCAAATAATCAATCCCGATAATCAAAGTATCTCAATCATGTCCTTATTGCACTCTACTGTTTTTTCCAACTGGAGGATAGCAGCGACGTCCGCAACGACGACGAGTCCAAGGACACCAAGACTCATCATTTGCTGAGGAGGCTAAAGTCCGGCTAGTACAACAACTTCTTCGCCAGCGACATGTACAAGTGCCCCTTCTGCCCCACCAGGAGGCTCCGCGCCACGGACTTCAACTCCCACGTGAAGCATGTCGAGGACGTGAGGACCTGCGGCGAGTCCGTGAACGTCCACGGCTTCATGGCCATGCACCAGGCACTCGGTCTTCACCTCCGCAACCTCCAGAAGGTGGCTATCGAGGAGGGTCGCATGCCCCCGATCAGACCCAAGGTGCCCAAGGTCAAGGGGCTGGGCAGCAAGAAGTAGAGGAGGCGGCGCTAGAGGGAGGAGGCGGATGCCCTCCTAGCAGAGGCCACGAGGGTTCACTGATCAGCTGTTGTCGTTGCTGCTGTAAAGCAGCTTCTTTTGTCTTGTCTATGTTGAACCTGTCAGCTGCTGCTGCTGCTGAGCAGCCTAATTGTCGAACCTCGTTAAGTACCATACTATATAACCTACATTAGCTGCTTTATCTACATCTGCTATGTTTACTGAATTTATTTATGGTGCTGGTTTGTTTTGCTGCTCTAGATTTGCTACCAGATTGGGGGAAACGAGGGCAAAAGGAACAATGAATGAAGAGAGAAGCTGCTCTAGATTCCCTACCTTTTTGGGCAAAAACACAACTGTTAGCGAGAGAGGGGAAAAGACGCTCTTAAAAAGGCCAAATAACAAAAAAAACTTCCAATTTAGGCATCAGGGCGCACGTAACGGCCAAGGCTTTGACCAGAGGGCACCCCCTCCGAGCGCATGTGAGGACTTCGGAATATCAGGAGGGCAAAAATGAGGACAAACGACACACAGTGTTGCTATAGCTAAATCTGACAAAAAGCTGAATTTGGCATTACCATGCAATTTGGCTAGAGATCCACAATGTAGTTATTCTAAATCCCTAAACTATGTGGTGCAATTGAAACCTCATGCTTTTCCACCGACACGTATGTTGCAAAGTTGCTTGATCGTGCATGCTTACACAAGTGGCCTACAGATAAACTTATCGAAGCATGGGCAAACGAGCTTCATTTTGGCAAATTCTGGACAAAATGAAATTGCAAGCTTTGCGCAATCGGCAGGCCTGATCGGCTGGGCGGCTGCCCCGGGGTGCAGGGATGCTAGGTCCATGTCTATGCTTACAATTCTTAAACTTGTTAGGAATAACAGATGTACACTGCCTTCTATCCTGTTACGTTATGTCGTGTCAGCACCGCGCATCCGCTGCGAATCGGCAACAGGACGGTGGTCTACGTGACCAGTCTCTGCCACACCAAAGCCACGTCGCACACCCGTCCCATCGCCTACTAGGACGGACGCCGAATTTAATCGCTAGGATTGGAAACCAATTGTGCTCGCCCGGTTAAACTTGCTTCCACATGGGTATGACCGGAATATTAGTAAATGCAATTTAAGCATTGCCTTCCATCTCCTCAGCACATCACTGTGCAAAAATCCCCAACTCATTCCTTCCGCCGCCCTCCGCCGCAGCCACCGCAAGAACCATCAACTGCTGCCAGCAGGCACAGCCTCCGCCGGGCCATACCACCACAACAGATCACTCCATCGCCACGCCCATTCCCAGCCACCGCTACCGACCCTAGGCCACCGCCGCCAGCATTAGTTGCTGCCATGGACATAGAGTACGGCCTGTTCGGCGATGGGAGCAACTTCACCGACGAGTACACCGTCACCGCCCATGGCACCACCAAGCTGACGGTCGTCCATACAAATGCGTCAGCGGAGGTCGCCAAGGTCATCGCAATGTGAGAGTGGTGGCTACAGGAGCTGATGGACAGGTACAAGATCGTCGGCCTTGACCTCGAGTATACCGGAGATAGGAAGAGGACAGCGCTTTTGCAGCTATCCATGCGCAACCACTGCCTCCTATACCACGTATGTAGGGCGAAATCTGTATGCCCAGAGCTTCACGAGTTCCTACAGGAGGGAGATCTACTTCGCCAGCGTCGACATCAAGAACGACACTCCTGAAGCTAGAGCGGATCTCCTTGTTCATGTCGTCAATCACGTCGATCTCCAACATTTGTGGAGGTACCCGGATGGCGGTACGGGGAAAGCCTGGCATGGCTAGACTCGCTGCCGACATCATCGACCATGAGTATGCCGACATGAAAGTCGAGTTCCCGAAGCACCTGCACGAGCGATAGGAGTGGAGGCACCTGGATTACGATGCGATCAAGTACGCAGCCAGGGACGCGTATGTCTGCTATGAGATGCTCAACAGGATCTGGCGGGTGGGTGAGTGTGTTGTTTACCACTACTAGTTTCGCATTTCGTTCCTAGGTTTATCTCGCCTGTATTTTATCTCGCATGTATTTTCTAAGCATTCTGTGTGTAAGAACCAAGCTCGTATGATCCATGTTCTATTAGCTACTTAACCTGTATGAATTGCATTCCCCCTTTTGTATGCTCAACATTCATTCTTACAAATTATGTCCGTGTCATTTGCATGTGACAGAATCTAGGACTGACATGCATAAGGTGTGATACAGTCATAAGTCATAACCAAACCCAGATTATAGTGAAGGATACAGTCATAACCAAACCCAGATTATAGCGAAGGATACAGTCATAACCAAACCCAGATTATAGTTCGACAAAGGTAATACACATCAGTTCGTAATTGCTCACATAGTGTACTTCTGAAATAACATATTTTCATAAACACAACAATCATGCACTAGAAGTCCTACATCCCAGCCTGTTGGAGAAGGTAACCGATCCTAGGATTCCTTCGATCGCTTGCCCCGGCTTGTAGATTCATCTACACTTTGGCATCTGGGGCAAACAACCTGCCTTGGTGGTGGTTCAATGATGCGATGCTTGGAACGAGATTTGACAATCTGGCTGGTACAGCTTGTGGCTAACATACCCGTCAATTGTAGCGTACTTCAGATTAGGTTCAGAAAGTGGCTTATCCTCCCAGTAATCGTGCCCTAAACGCCTCCACGAATATCTCAGCAATTTGCCCTTCATGTCAGCGTACCACGGGTCGATGAATTCGGAGGCAAGATCCGCCATCCCGGTCTTGCCGCCCTTCGTCCCTGGGATCCAGTAAATTTCCTGGATGTCCACTCTACACTCCTTTGGGATTCTAATGTTGACAGTCGGGCTTTCTAGAAGTTTAGTGTCATTCGTGATGTCAACACTAGTAAATGTTATGTGCTGGTTCACGAGAAAGTAATGAAATAGATCCCTAATGCTTTTGCCCCACCTGCATGAAAATGAATTCAGACAAATAATATAGCAATAACTTTTGCAAACAGACGGTTCAGGAACAAAAAGACAGCAAAGTCTACCAGATCTCGTCAGCCCCCTTCTCGCAAAAAGGCAGGTATACGAGGACGTGCCCCTTCATGGAGAGTTGCACCATGGCGATCCTACGGTGATCGCAGCTGTACTCGAGGTCGAGACCTACGAACCTATTTTCTTCGAACCGCAGCCAACTCGTGTAATTATTCAGAGTGTTCCTCACCCTTCCGAGGGTCGGTGGTGTAGACGACATCGATCTTATTCCCGCCATGTACTTCTATGTCGAAGTGCGCAGTTGCTTGCTTGCCGTCATTTCGGACGTCCGAAGATTCCATGACTACAGGTAAAAGGGAAAGGATACGGAGGAAGAGGGTGATGCGGTGGTGGAGGAAATGGATAAGGCCGTGGAGGAGAAAGACGATGAGGCCATGGAGGAGGAAATGAGATGGAGAAGTGAAAGATTGGAACCGCCCTTACCAATATCTAGAATGGTGCACGACCGTTCGTAGTAGGGTGAAGGTGGAGAAAAACGGTGGTTTTACACAGTTGACGCTAGCGCTTCCTAAAATTTGTTCTGTGCCACTTGCATGCGGTGGAATCGAGGTCTGCCATGCACGATCCAAGTCAAACATAGTCACGTTTGCGCGTGCCAACCTTCACTCGCTGACAGGCGGGCCTGCACATTTCTCTCTCTTACGATTTATTTTTTCACTTCCTCTAGACGGTTCCGGTGCCCGCCCTCAATAATTATGGCCCCCTTCCTTGTCTTCCATGCGCACGAGAACTAGCGGCGGCGGCGGTTCCTTGCAGATTCACTCCCCACTCAAACAACTACCCCATCCCTGATTCCATCCCCTCTCAAATCCATCCGCCTCCTTATCACAATGCCTCCATTAATCTACCGGATTCTAGACTCCATTTGCCGCTATGGGTAGAGCTTGGGGTAGCAGCAGGCTGAAGCGAAAGGCATGCGATGACGACGCGGATGGCCAGGGCGGCCGCCACCGCGAGAATTGGAGATGGCCGAACCTCAGTGTTGTGAACATGCACAGGATCACCTCAGGGTTGGACATCATCTCTACCGGCCACCTCACTCGCTGCATCCCTGGATACCAATTCACGATGCGAGACATGAACAAACAACCGTTCGGCACCTCAGGCCTTCTTTACCCCAATAACAGCGAATGGCCAAACGACCGCGATGGCCACGTAAGTTCTAGTATGTTGCTTATTGGTTTAGTCATATCGTTGATTCATATGTGTTGAACTCTCATTCAGAATCCTATGTTCCTTTCGTCGAACGTGTTGCTGTGCATGCGCAGTTTGAACAAATCGAACCATTTAAGACTATTCTGTACAGCGGAAGCTCTGCTCGTACCTGAATATTCTGGTATTTCCGTAGTGACACAGTCCTACTTTAGGTGATAGACGAGTTGTCAATTTCGATTTGCAATGGAATGCCTACTAGGTGATATTCCCCGAGCTGTTTATGATCATCGTTAGGAGTTTGTTCTGGGGGCTCTGCTCCTACTCCATATATTGAGTATCTTCATAGTGACACAGGGACAATTTAGGCGATATCTGAGGAGACACTCGTATTTAGGCGATATTTTGTGTACTTTAATCTGAAGGTCCAGCTTGTCAAATTGTATTTGCAATGGAATCCATGCTAGGTGATTGTACCAACTAACAACAAACTCTGCAGAATATTCATGCAAAACTGATGCTGCTGGATAAGTGGTCTGAATCAGTAGTGGTGAATATCAAGGAATAAGAAGAGTCGGAAATGGAAGATGACCAGAACTGGCTGGGTGGCAACAGGCGAGTGGCTGGTCCTTTTATCATAGGATAGGAGTACTTAGAGTCTAAAAAATGGCTACAGATTGTTGAGACTTACATTGCCATCTTTGGAGGGTGTCGGCATTACTGCATTCAACAACAGGTGGCTGCCGCCCATTTCCGAATTCGCTTACGGGTTCAACATGGCAGAACTTGACCTCCTGAAGGTACAGCTCCCACATAGACCGCGGGAGGGGGAGTGGAAGACCTAGGAATACGACCTCTTAGCGGTGTTCGACAAGGCAATCACACTCATTAGATGCCCAGAAGACAAGGAATGGACAGTCTTGCGCGACGACTTCCTGCGGCCGGAGAAGTATGTCGACGCTGTCTTCACCTCCAGCTACTATTCATACAAACTGCAACGCATTTATGCAGGTCACTGAACCTAGCGGCGACGTGCGTATTTGGGAGTCGTCCATTTGGGGTGAGTCATGGTGTCATATAGCATATAAAATCCCATTCAAAATTCTGCTTACTAACTGTAAGTAACACGCAGGTACCCACACAGCCCCGCGCATCATTCTAGCTCCAGTCATCGAAGATGCAGTAGCAGATGCTGAACTTGGGACACGACGCTGGTTCCTGGCACCTCTCGGAGGCGACACGGAATAGGATGTTGAACTCATGTGGATTCATATCAGGGGAGCACTAAACAGCATTGGTGATACAATAGAACATATGGGGACACAACTTTCTTCATACCCATCCTTGTGGTGTCACGTTTTCTCGAGGTCCGCATGCCCATCCAAAGACCCAGTAGAGCAAGTCTAGAGCAGAGTCGACAATCTGAAGGGACAATCTGTGTTTCTTGGGATCAACTACCCTTTCTTTGTCAGAGCCCCTGGAGCTGTTGAACCTGTAATTTCTCAGGTAGCCCTGGATCCTGCTGCTGGTGTTGGTGGTGGTGGAGCTGACGAACAACTAGCTGCTGCTGCTCCTGGTGAAGCTGACGAAATACTTGGTGATGCTGCTGCTGGTGAAGCTGACGAAATACTTGCTAATGCTGCTGCTGGTAAAGCTGACAAAATACATGTTGAGGCTGCTGCTAGTGAAGCTAACGAAATACCTGCCGAGGCTGCTGCCAGAGTCCAGGAAGAACATGTTGGTGTTGTTGCTGAGGTGCCAGCACTTCCAGTGTTTATAGCAAACTGTGTGTTTGCTGCACACTCACGCGCCTATCATGTTGACACTCCAGATCCGACCTGGAGCCGAATCCACGTCAGGGGGAGGGGGCGTACAATTGGCTCATCAGTGGGGTCGTACAATTTGATGGAGAATGCCAGACGACCAAATCCAGCATTCTGGTTTGTTCCGACGATACAACCAGCTCCAGGGACCTAGTGCTCATACTGGAAGATCCGATGAACCATTTGTCTTTATCTTTATCATTAGTTACGCTTATTTGTGTAAAGACTAAGTTGTGCTTATTTGTGTAAGACTAAGTTAGGTCTAACTACGTAATATTCAGTGAAGCCCAGCTTTTCTTTCCACGCCCATAACAACAGATTGCAGCATAGAACATACAAAGGTAATGTGCATACTAGGAATTTTTGCTCAGGATAACAACCACTTCAAGCAAATG
Source organism: Avena eriantha (assembly GCA_910589775.1). Classification (NCBI taxonomy): domain Eukaryota; kingdom Viridiplantae; phylum Streptophyta; class Magnoliopsida; order Poales; family Poaceae; genus Avena; species Avena eriantha. The sequence continues at coordinate 464,166,180 of OU342741.1, forward strand.
ATACATGGTGTACGCATTTGAACGCATCACTAGAATGTGCCACCTATTGATGATTGATGACATGGATCTAGCTTTTCTGCGCGTATTTGCATTGAATCACTCATTAATTTGTTCACATATTTTTGGCAATGGCTGATGAACTCCACTCTCTTGGTAACTTGCTTCGTCAGCGAGCACTTGTTGATGCAATGCAAAGTACAGAACATGGTCGTCATCGTCATTCCATTTAGGTTCTCTATGTTTCGTCATCATGGAGCTACTAATTTCAAATGAAAATCCAGTAAACAACATATGTGTACATTGTTAGAGTATGCTACGACCACAGCACATACATGTTTTTCTACAATCACAAGAAGAAAACTTGATGTATTTTCACCTTGTTGGCATTGTGCCGAACTGGGTGGATGCGGCTTTGGGGTTCAGAGAGGAAGGCGCCATGGCTGGTGCGTGTGCGACCACGGCGACGGCGAGCTCGGATTTTGGAGGAGGCCAACAGGACCGAGCATGGTCAGCATGGTGACAGATCTCACCCGGGAATGAATTCCTGTCCCCGCACCGTGCCATGGGTGCGGCCATGGTGAGGGCGAGCTCCGATTCGGGATGGGGAGGAGAACGGGGCTGAGCAGGTTCGTCCAAGTCCTAGCTCCGTGCCATGGACGCGGCCACAGATTGCCGCCCCGGAGGAAGAAGAAGATGCGTAAAGGATGTATGCACCAACACTACAAGCCTACATGGCAGCCACGACAGCAGCGACATAACGGCGAAAGCTGACAGGGGGGGCCAACTTGACGGTTGTTAGCCTGATATTTTATATTGAAACGTAAAGTTGAATTCGTGCTGAGAAAGACCCTCTGAGTATTTGGCACGCCAACTTTGGGAAATGCAGCTGATTCTAAGCAACTTGGGTACCGCGTTGCCTGAGCGCCCCAACTTTCGGGCTGCAAAATGATATTCTCCCCGTGCGGGGCAAGTTGATGTTTGTGATGCAAATGTTGCCTGAGCGCCCCAACTTTCGGGCTGCAAAATGATATTCTCCCCGTGCGGGGCAAGTTGATGTTTGTGATGCAAATGTTGAAATACCCCAAGATGCCATAAGAAGAATGGGCGTGGGATTTTTCTGCCCCATTGAGGAACCCCTTGTGGCAGACCAGAAAGGACAATGCTCTACTCAAGTAGAGCCCTCATCAAGACAACGTCAACATGCTCCAACTGTTGGAGAAACCTCTACACCAAATCCACGAACTGTTGAAGATCATCAAGCAACTGCACCAGAAAGCTCTAGGACAGATTATCCGATGGACATCGGATTATCTGGCCAACCCTCCTCAATTGGTAGAAATGATCAACATGTCGAAGAACCTGTTGCAAGTCCCAGGCCAGATTTTCTGGATGACCCCGGATTATCCGGCCCCTCTCCAGTTTGAGCAAGAACTAGTCAAGTCTGTGAAGGTGCTTCAGATTCTCCCAAGCCGTATTATCCGACCCCACCCTCGGCCGGATTATCCGGCCCTGAAAATCCTGAATAGCAACAGCCTCCTATTATGGCTATGGATCAACATCAAGGGCAAGATTCATCATCCCCTATTCCAACTGATCATGCTGAAGATCAAGGCCAAGCTAATGATTCCAACGGTGTCCCAAATGATGAATTTATTCCTCCAAGAGACAACAAACTGATCGAACTTTGTCGCAAAGCTCGTATAGATAGAAATCTTGAATTAAGGGGTCACACTCTTAACAAAGTTGTAGGTGATCTCCGACGAAGGGTATCCACAAGAAGGGAGCTGGCAAGTTTCGGTGAGCATCAAGCTCACATCTCAATGGTGGAACCCAAGAAGGTGTTTGAAGCTCTTGAAGATCCGGACTAGATTGTTGCTATGCATGAAGAATTGAATAACTTTGAACGCAACAAGGTTTGGAAATTAGTAGAGAAGCCCAAGGATTGCCGCAATTTTATCAGCACAAAGTGGATATTTAAAAATAAGCAAGATGAAAATGACATTGTTGTAAGGAACAAGGCAAGACTCGTGGCACAAGGATATTCCCAAGTTGAGGGCATCGACTTCGGCGAGACTTATGCTCCAGTGGCTCGTCTTGAGTCCATTTGTATCCTTCTTGCTTATGCTGCTCATAATAATTTTAAATTACAGCAAATGGACGTTAAGAGTGCTTTTCTTAATGGTCCTCTACATGAGTTGGTATATGTAAAGCAACCCCCAGGATTTGAGGATCCTAACTTTCCAAACCATGTCTACAAACTCGATAAGGCACTCTATGGCTTTTGCTAGACCGTGGCTTCGAAGTTTGGCAAATCGATCCCACTCTTTTTACTAAGAAGGTTAAGGGGGAGCTCTTCGTATGCCAACTATATGTAGACGACATTATCTTTGGCTCTACTAATAAAGCTTTTAATGATGAATTTTCAAAGCTTATGACTGACAGGTTTGAGATGTCTATGATGGGGGAGTTATGGTTCTTTCTTGGATTTGAAATCAAACAACTTAGAGAAGGGACATTCATAAATCAAGCAAAATACATTCAAGACATGCTCAAGAGATTCAAGATGACGGATCTTAATGGCGTTGCCACCCCGATGCAAACTAAATGTCATCTCGAACTCAATCCTCACGGTAAAGATGTGGACCAAAAGGTATACCGGTCCATGATCAGATCTCTTATCTACCTCTACGCATCTAGACCCGATATTGTGTTGAGTGTAGGTGTGTGTTCAAGGTATCAAGCAGCTCCTAAAGAAAGCCACTTAGTAGGCGGTCAAGAGGATCTTCCGATATTTGGTTCATTCCCCTAAGTTTGGTCTATGGTATCACAAGGGCTCCAATTTCTCTCTATGTGGCTATACTGATTTAGATCGGGCTTGTAATAAGGATGATCGGAAATCAACGTCTGGAGCTTGCCAATTCTTGGGAAGGTCATTGGTATGTTGGTCTTCTAAAAAGTAGAATTGTATATCTCTCTCCACCGCCGAGGCCGGATATGTGGTTGCTGCTAGTGCATGTACTCAATTATTATGGATGAGGCAAACTTTAAAGGAATACGGTGTCAATTGTGACAAAGTGCCTCTTTTATGCGATAATGGAAGTTCCATCAAAATGGCGTACAATCCGGTGCAGCACACAAGGACAAAGCATATTGAGATCCAGAATCATTTTATTCGAGACCATGTTGCTCAGTGGTGATATTGATCTATCTTTTGTGAGCACGAAGAATCAACTTGCTGATATTTTCACGAAGCCACTTAATGAAGCAAGGTTTTGTTTCTTGAGGAATGAGCTAAATATCGTTGATTCAAGGAGCTTGTCTTGATTACCCATGCACTCACTCTTACATCTCATTCTTATTTGGTCTAGGTGTGGGCATGGATATAGGGGGAGTGTGGTCCTAATTGATTAGGCTAACCCTCCCCCCATAATGCCGAAATCAAGCCAAATCATTTCTCTTAATATCATTTTGTGATATGTGAGCTGATTGATGAGTATTGGTCATGAACCCAAGATATATCTTCGTGCTGTCATACCATGCACTCCAACAAGGTGGCCTCGGCCACCGCCCTCTTCCATGAGAAGAGTTGGTTTTATGTGGATCTTATTGGTTGTTTTTGTTCATCTCGTGTTCTTATGGAAATCACACTCAATTTTGGCCTTTAGTTGATTTGATTCTTGCAATCTTGAGTGTGTAGTACCATCTCAGTTTGGTTCTCTAGTCCCAAGCCTCTCCCTACCCCTAAGCCATCCCATCTAGCACACAAGTCATTTTTTCATCTTGTGGGGGTTTTGTTTGGGGACGCGCGGGCCTGAATCTATGTGTAACAGAAATTCAGATTTGAGGCCGGATAATCCGGTCCAAGTATAGGCCGGATAATCTGGCCCTGGCGGCTGCATTCTATTAAGGCTAGCATCGGGGGAAAGGGCTCATAACGAGCAGTTCTTCCCCCCGACCCCACCTCCCTCTCCCCAGCCGCCTCCTGCCGCCCCCACCCTCCCCGGAGCCTTCCCGGCCACTGGATTCTCCGGGCCTTCCCCGGATCTTCTTCTCCACACCTCTGGGTACCTTCTCCTCCGCGTTCTTCCTCCAATGAGTGAGGGTAACTCCTTCTCTCCCCATCTTTGGCTTGATGTGTCACTTGTTGGGTGGAACGTGGTCTAGAAGGTTGTTGTTTCGTTTAGATATCATAGTCTTGCAGTACCTAGGTACGATCTATGTTTTTGCATCCAATCTAGGCGAATCTGAGATTTTCTGCCAGGGACGGATTATCCGCCCCTGGCCAGGCCGGATAATCCGTCCAGACAGAGTCCAGTCTGCTTTAGATTCTTATGGATTTCATGCATTATGTATGTTTGGACTATGGACTGCTTGCCTACTATTTCTATGTTCTCTCTCGGGCTTGTGTGTGTGCTTATCCCCATGCTATCCATCTTGTTCATTTCACAGGTGGTTCTGGTGCTCCCAAGACCTACAAGCGTCGTCCTTGTGGTCACTACTTTCAGGATGACGGTGAGTGTAACTTAGTGGACGAGGTTGAGCTGAGGAGAAGGAAGAACGAGGTTGCACGCATGGCTGAATAGGCAAAGAGTGATAGGACCAGGAAGGGTGTGTCTAAGAGGAAGGGAAAAGAGCCCAAGATTAACTATAAGAAGATGGATGATGTTACTTACTCTTCCATTCGTCATCGTGATCTGTTTGATGAATCAGCGCAAGATACTGAGCTGGGTGACTCTCTCTTTTGGTGTGCTGACCAAAAGTCTATCTATGAAGATGTTTATGCTCGGCAGAAGATTCGACCTATGTATCCCCTGATTATTGTTGAACCATAGAAAAACCTCAACTTATTGATGCTATGTATGTAACTAAGAGGATGGGGCTACACCATCTCATGGCTCTTCCATGCTCCTATGACTCCGAGATAGTGAAGCAGTTCTTATCCATTTTGGTCATTTGTGATGATGAGTACCGCACCATGAAGTGGATGACCCGTGACAGGCCATTGCAAGCTGATTTTCGTGTTTTTGCTAGAGTGCTTGGATATTCCTTCCGCAACAGGGATCGTGCTAGTGGCCATCGTATCATCACCTAGCTCAAGCCCAATAAAGATGCAGTCCTCTCTCCTTGCACAGTTGACAATGGTCTTGTGGGCTCCTTTGCTGGTCTTTCTCCTCTGTATGCTAGCCTGGTGGGCCTCTTCCGTGATTCTATCACCCCGAGTGGAGGGAACAATGATAGTATTCGTGGTCACCTAGTTCAGCTTCTAGCCTTCTCTCAAGAGGTTGCATCTAGTGAGATGAGTCCGTTAATTACAAGCTGGATGTGATGGATTTTATCTATCATGAGTTGACTGATGCAATGTTCAATAGGCTCTCCATCCCGTATGCCCCCTACATTATGATGTTGATCAAGCACATGCTTCCCACTGAAGAGTTTAACATTGATGTTGAGCACAGGGCGAAGAAGATCTACAACAAGGTTAGGAAGACCTCACATCCATCTTCTGCTTCTGAGGGATTCATGAGGGATGCTCGTGCCAGTTCTCGTAGGCCCCTAGTGCCTCCTATTGCTCGTGAGATCAAGTAGCTGAATTGGTTCCAGCGGAACATTCTTTGCATGGGGGTGGACACACGGAAGGGGCAGTATGAGGCGTACAAGCAGCGCCATGAGATGGCCCACACTCAGCAGCTCATTCTTCACCATGTGTCCGGAGCATCATGCGACCCCCCTACTCCTACCACTCCCACACCATATGCTCGGTGGAATTCTTATTCTGGGCTCAACTATGGGGAGCTTGAGCGTCACCTGTTTCCTTCTGTGGCCACTGCTGATGACGAAGAGGATGACACCGAGAAGCTTGAGGATGAGGATGAGGATGAGGACGGGGACGAGGATGATGATGATGACTACGGGTGATCCCTTGTGGTGCTAGCATCGCTCTGTATGAGAATATGTTTATGTGTGGCTCTGGATTTATCTTGTGGTTTATCCTTATGGATTCATCTCATATTGGCTATATTGGATATCTATATCAAGGAAGGCGTTCATAATTGCTATCATTGGATATTCTTATACTATATTGAGGACGTCTCTATCTCGCTCACGGTGGTATGAATATTTTGCCTATGTTACAATGAAATATACTTGTACCTACTTGTGTGCATTTGTATTCAAATGCAATTTTTTATCATGCACCCATTGAGGGGGAGTCTTTTTCACTTGTTAAATGTGTTGTTATTAGAGCTATCTTGTAAATCCTAGTATTGTCATCTAACACCAAAAAGGGGGAGATTGAAAGAACAATTAATGGTTCCCTGTGTTTTGTGTGTTAGATAACAATACCGTGGAGTTTTATCATGTGTGATAAGTGTGCGGAGAAGTGTTTTTGGTGTTTGGGGGCCGGATTATCCGCCCCCATCAAAGACCGGATAATCCGGCCTTACCCTCTTGGCAAAGGCTGGCACAGCGCGAGTCTCAGACTGGGGGCGGATTTTCCCCCGGATAATCTGAAGTGGGCAGATTTTCTTCCCTAGCTGGATAATCCGGTCCTCACCTTAGGCCGGATAATCCGGCCCCCAGGAGAAGTGCAAAGGCTGGCACGGCGCGAGTCTTAGACTAGGGGCAGATTTTCCCCCCGGATAGTCCGGAGCAGGGCGGATTCTCTTCCCCGGGCCGGATAATCCGGCCCTCACTTAGGCCGGATAATCCGCCCCCAAAAGCTCCAACGGCTCCATCTGAATAGGGGGTATAAAAGCCTCATTTTCCCCTCCTGTCAGACCTCTTAGTTCATTCGAAAAAGATCAAACATGTTGCAAAAGCTCTCTCCCTAGATCTCTCACTTCAACCACCCGAAGGCTTCAATCTTTGGGGGAATTGAAGGAGGAGACATCATTCATCGTCATCACGAATCAAGCGCTCCAACTCCTCTCCATTCACTTGGAGAATCCCCGATCTAGTATTCTCGTTAATATCTAGATCTTGTGTTTTATTATTGATAACAATTGTTCTTGTGGCAGCTTGTTGTCATTACGGGAGCCTCTAATTCAGTTGTGGAGTTGTGCCCTGCTAGTTGTGTAAAGGCGCCAGTTCCCGCCTCGCAGGGTTCTAATAGTGGAAAGGTAGAACAGGCCTTTGGTGGCGAGATCCATCGGAGAACAGGGTGAGGCCTATTATGGCGTGGTGGTCTTAGTACCGCCCACCCCTCCAACGCGGATGTACTTCCCTTAATAAGGAAGGAACTGCGGTAAAACAAATCATGTGTCTCCACGTGCTCCATCACGGTTTCCTCGTTCCTCACTTTACTCGCCTTTACTCGCTAGTAGTTAGGTTTGCATATAGGGAAATTCTACATACTAGTATATCTAGAGAATTTACCTTTCGTGTCAAGCCTAAAATTGAAAAGGCATTAAAATTTGAAGTAGCACCTATTCACCCCCCCCCCTCTAGGTGCCCATATGATCCATTTCAAGTGCCACTATCCAGAATCCTACTATATGTTATTTTCATACCTTAATTCTTTATTTGGGAAAGGTGATGTTGGGGCAATGGCAGGCCCTGAAATGAGTGTGATTCATATGTCCTTGCATCCAGAGATGGTGCGCAAGGTAAACTTGGGTGCTTTGCTCATCCAACACTTTCACCACCAAAGGTCGGCTTCCGCGGGGGACATTTGTTATGGTGGGTCGATCACACAGATTGCCTACGCAAACGAATTTGTCTTACCCTGCGAAAGAGTTGTGGCTGGTAGTAAGATCCTAGATGACAATCATATGGCTAGCACCAAGTTCATGGGGGTCTATACACCAGAGCGTGCCCTCCATGCTTACCAATTTTATTTTGAACCTAACGGTGATCTCCATCAAATCTTTCTTCCTTTTGTCCAAGCTTTTGGTTTGCCAGGTAAACAGAGTTGGATCCTCACTGAGGAGGAGTTCCAGCAGGCACTAATCCTCTCAGGAAGAACTGCGCCACCAGGTGGCCATCCCAACTAGGAAAACATAGCAGCTGGCCAACAACAGCAAGATCAAGGAGAAGAAGACTGGCATGGTGCAGGATGTGATGACTACGGCCAGCAGCACCATCACCAACAACCTTACCACCAGCACCAACAACAAGGTATGCCTCCACCACAACCGGGATTCAACTATGTCCCGAGGAGTGATTTTGACCAGGTGGTGCACCATATTGATAACATAGAAAACACGTTGTAATATGCGAACACCAATATAGTCAAGCTCGCTCAAGATTTTACATCTTTCATGATAGACTTTCCAAATCGCTACCTGAACTTCCCATATCAGCAGCCGCCACCTGACGGTAGTGACGACTGATTTCAGTTAGGCAAAAAGCCTAAGCTTGGGGAGGTTTAACTCCTCCCATTTTTTTGCATCCAGATTTTTCTTTGTTCTTTCTATTTGTTTGTTTTTGTTTCAATGCAAGTTCACTTTCAGTTTTCCATTTGATAAAATAAAACCCAAAAATATTAGACTAGTATCTAGCTTTATTTATGCAAATTTCTCTTGGCTCTTGTTGATTCTTTCTGCAGGTTGCTCACTTCTAGTGATCAAGCTATGGAGACGAACGCAAAGAGTTGGCTCAAGTAGAAGACGAACAAGCAAGAGGAGGTACCACATTCCTATTTTCCTTCTACTTGTAAGCTTATTCATGAACATTTTATGTCTGTTCGGTTGCACTTGAGTTCGACTCTACGCTTGGTTCGTTATCTTTTAGAATTTGAGCTCAAAGGTTTTTGTCACCTCTTTGGTTAAGACTTTCGACAATAGATATCAGTTTCAAAAACCATTCTTTGGATTCAATTCCAAACTTTTTAGAACAAGAGGAAGTGTCCACTGACAACTTTGGTGCCATGCTTTTGTCTTAAGAGCTTAATCTTAGTAGTGCTCAACCCCACATACTGATCGTTGACTTGATGATACCTTATGAAAAAGAATTGCTTGGTAGAACGAACTTTTTAGAGTGGGAGAGGGAGATGCCAAACTTGTATTGACCTGTTAAAAAAAGAGACAAAGGAAAAAGAGAAGAAGAAAAGAAAGGTACTTTGTTTCAAATACACGCCTTTGGAATGCCAATAACTCCGCTAGCTTCTGAACGATCTATGGTATAACCCCGGATTTTGGCTATGATTGATGGCATGAGTGGCATACGTGTCTCTATATGGGCAAAATTATTGGTATTCCCAATAGGCTTTGTAGGAGTTTACAAAATAAATATTCGTTGATCCTTGAGAAGGAAAAAGAAAAGATCCATTATCAAAACATGAGCTGAGAAACTATCGATACTTTTGATTATTGGCATCACCTCACCACCTAAAATGTGCAATTAGAGTTCTTGATAGGAAAGTAAAAGAAGAGGTATTTGATAGCCGCGATTATCAAAGTGGGTGATTAATGAAAAAGCTTTAAGTTTATCCTTCTTTTGACATATACATGTGCACCCTTAATTTTGACTCAAGCAATCTCGCTTAAAAACATTTTCACTCTCATAACAAGAGAGGCGCTGAAAGAAATTGATTTGCAAAGCCTCGCCAAATTTTTAACAATCTTATTTGAGTTATAAGAACTATTAGCTAGCGAATTACTTGCGTTTAGGGATCAAGCTTAAGTGCAACTGTTCAGATATATTATGCTCATGTTCAAGGTTGCATGATTTGAGATGATGGAATATGATACAACCTCGAACTTGTAAGTTTTCATCTTGATTCAATTCTTCGCTATTATTCATTATAGCTTTCTCACTCGAGGGCGAGTAACCGCTAAGCTTGGGGATGTTGATAGCTCCAAATTTCATCACTTTTTGCCATTGGTTTTCCTCTTGTTTATTGCTGGATTTCACTGAAGATTGCCCCTTTCCACTAATGTTAATGTCGCAATTAGCGAATCCTCGGTTTCTTGTGATGGTTTTCAGGCAATGAAGATTTATTGAAGATCTAATAGCATTTATGGGCTAATTACACTAGAATAAGCAAATCCCCAATTGGAGCCACTTTCATTGGAGGTGTTCAGTACGCATAACTGTTGGAGATATGCCCAAGAGGCAATAATAAAGTGGTTATTATTATATCTTTATGTTTATGATAAATGTTTACATCCCATGCTATAATTGTATTATTAGGAAACACTAATACATGTGTGTTTTGTAAACATAAAAGAGTCCCTAGTAAGCCTCTTGTTGAACTAGCTTGTTGATTAATTGATGATCATGGTTTCCTGATCATGGACATTGGATGTGATTAATAACAAGGTTATATCATTAGGAGAATGGTGTAATGGACACACACCCATAGTAAGCGTAGCATAAGATCAAGTCATTAAGTTCATATTGTTGTAAGCTTTCAAATACATAGTAACCTAATCCTTCGACCATGAGGTTATGTTAATCACCATCACCGGATGGATACTTTGATGACATCAAACGCCGCTTCGTAACTGGGTGGTTATAAAGATGTCATTGGGTATTCTGAAAGTATGTGTTGAAGCGCATGAACCAAGATTGGGATTTGTCCATCCATATGACGTATAGATATGCTCTGGGCCCTCTCGGTGGAATGTCATCTAGTTAGCTTGCAAGCATGTGACTAGGTCACAAGGAATGACATATCACGAAACGAGTAAAGAGTACTTATCAGTAACGAGGTAGAACTAGGTATGGAGATACCGACGATCAAACCTTGGATAAGTATAGTATCGCGTGACAAAGGGAATTGGTTTCGTATGTAAGTGGTTCAATCGATCGCGAAGTCATCGTTGAGTATGTGGGAGCCATTATGGATCTCCAGGTCTCGTTGATGGTTATTGATAGGAGATGTGTCTCTATCATATCTGCATATTCACGAACCGTAGGGTGACACACTTAAGGTTCGAAGTTGTTTTAAGTAGATATGGAATATGTGTTGGAGACCGAATGTTGTTCGGAGTCTCGGAATAGATTCGGGACATCACGAGGAGATCCGGAATGGTCCGGAGAATAAGATCCATATATTGGGGATCATTTTCTGAGTTAGGAAATGTTCCGGAGTATTTGTATGAGGGTTCTAGAAGGTTTCGGAATGTTCTGGAAGGTTCTAGAAGATTTCTTGGAGTTTGCTTGAAAACCAAGGAAGGGATCAAGGAGTCCTGGTGGGTCAAGACTACGAGTCGTGGGGGAGGAGGACTCCTCCCCCCACTCCCCAATCCGCCGGCCATAGAGGGAAGGGGAGTCCTACAAGGACTCCCCCTCCCATGGCGCCTCACCCCCCTTAAATAGAAGGGCAGGGGCGCCCCCTCCTACCCCGCTCCCATAACTCCAATCTCTGCCGCCTCTATCCTCCAGCTTTCTTCTGCACAGGCATAGGCGAAGCCCTGCAGAATTCTCTACTCCACCACCACCACCACGTCGTCGTGCTGCTGGGATTCCGTGGAGAAGATCTATTACCTCCGCTGCTCTCTGGAACGGGGAGAGGAAGGTCTGCTTCGACTCCGCACGTGTGACCGACTGCGGAAGCGCTGCCGAAACGCGGCGCCGGGAGGATCATGCACTTGACCGACTGCGGAAGCGCTGCCGGAACGCGACGTCGGAAGGATCGTCCACACGATCTTGAGATCGGCAAGTGATCGACTACATCAACCACGAGATCTAATCTCGTTAACGCTTTCGGATCTACGAGGGTTAGTTCCTATCTATCTCGTTGCTCATGTCTAATAGATTAGATCTTGGCTTTTATCTAGATTAGATCTGGGTTTTGTTCGTTCTTGCGGTAGAATTTTTTTGTTTTCAATGCTACAAACCCATCAGTGGTATCAGAGCCGTATCTATGCGTAGATCTGTTGCACGAGTAGAACACAATGTTTTTGTGGGCGTTGATGCTTTTGTTGTCGGTGTCTTAGCGTGTACTTTGCATCTTGCGGCATGGTGGGATGAAGCGGCTCGGGCTAACATTACATGTCATCGCACATGAGACTTGCTCCACGCTTGACGTGCAACTTGCTTTGCACAAGTGGCTTTGTGGGTGTCTGTCTCTCCTACCATAGTTAAGATTCAATTTACAATGAGCATCTGACAACACTTGTATCAACGTTGTGGTCCTTGTTCGTAGGTAAGATCGGTCTTATGCGAAAGCCCCAAACCACGTAAAACATGCAAAGAAAATTAGAGGCGTCTAACTTGTTTTTGCAGGGGTTTTGTGATGTGATATGGCCATCATGTGATTATGATTATATTTGATGTATGCATTGATCCTTGTTGTAATATGGCAACCGACAGGAGCCTAATGGTTGTCTTTAATTCTGTTAAGACCTGCGTGTCTATTCATCTTGTAATAGCTTTATTCCAAGTAGTTGTAATAGTTTCTAGTGATAATGGACAACCATGAAGCGGCGCCACGGACCTTGACGCAATGCTGGTGATGATGGAGATCATGTTCGTGCTTTGGAGATGGAGATCAAAGGCACAAGAAGAAAGGCCATATCATATCACATATTATAAATTGCCTGTGATGTTAATCCTTTATGCATCTTGTATTGCTTAGATCGCGACGGTAGCATTATAAGATGATCCCTCTCACTAAATATCAAGTAATAAAGTGTTCGTCCTTAGTTGGCACCGATGCTAAGACTCGTCGTTTCGAAGCATCTCGTGATGATCGGGTGTGATAGACTCTACGTGTGCATACAACGGGTGCAAGCCAGATTTGCACATGTGGAAACTAAGGTTAACCTTGACGAGCCTAGCATGTACAGACATGGTCTCGGAACACGGAATACCGAAAGGTAAAGCATGAGTCATATGGATGATATGATGAACATGTTGATTGTTCGCCTTTAAAGCTACATCATCTCACGTGATGATCGGACTTGGTGTAGTGGATTTGGTTCATGTAATCACTAAAACAACTCGAGGGATGTTGTTTTGAGTGGGAGTTTGTTTCTAATTTGGATTAGTCGAACTCAATTTATCATAAACACAATCAAAGTGAATTTGCATAGTTTGTTGTAGTCATTGGCATCCGTTCACCACCTTACGCTTACTTATAGTTGAGATAGTAGAACTATAGAAATTCTGGATATTTGCTTTACGAACTGGTATCGTATTGTTTTGAGTGTCAATCTAAAGTTTAAAAGTCCTGTTGCAAACTTTCAGCAAACTCCGTTTACTCTGTGAAGTTTAATAAATAATATTAAATCAAGAGTAACAATTCCAGCGTTAGTATCTAATGTATCATGTTTGCCTCCATGATTCTTGATACTCAAAAGATTGTTTTTAATATCAAGTTTATCTAAGAGCTCAAAGCAATGTTTCAGAAACCATCATATGTGAAAGGTATTGCGATATCTAAAACAATGTGTTGGTTACAACATGATAGAGTATACGTCCTCATATTTGATGAGAATTTATGAAGGTTGGAGACGCTAGTCGTCCTAATCCTCCAAAAGGTTTTGAAAAAGAAACATTATACTCGCAGTTCACCTTTATAAGCTATAGCAGCTTGATCATGAAAGTTGTCATGATAAGGATGAATAGAAGATGTAAGTAAAATGTTTACTACACTAATAGATTACTAAAGAATGGATTTTTGAAAGAATGTCAAACATTTGATGATGGTGATCCACTTCAAAGTGCAAGTCCAAAGGTATTAGTATTTGACTATATACGCTTTGTACTATGTGTCATGTGACTAACACCACTATTGATGTTGATAGATTCTTTTAAAAAGAAAAAGGAATTGTTGAAAGAGAATCTATAAAATATTTGGCAGAAAATAAAAGGTTGGAGATTTCCACTTAGGCATATAGAAGATATACATGTTATGGTTGTATTCCTTGCTTGCTAAACAATGTGGTTCTCCGGTATTGGATACCGAATTGGTTGGTATGAAGTGTCATACAGGACAACACAATTCATGAACTGCAATGGCCTAAGTAACTAGCAAGAGGAAATGTGATGATGTTCATCGAAAACAAACAAAGGGTTGTTGTGTTGCTCGTTAACATCAAAGCTTGCCTTCAAGATTTGTTTCAATAATTGTTATTTTGATCAGGTATTATGACGACAAAAGGTTGTTCAAATAATTACCGTATTCCATAATAGATGGATGATATACAAGTCTGGTTGGAGAAATAACGACCATAAAACTAATGCTAAAATGTCGCAAGACAAATGATTGAAAGATCACTTGCGAAGTGACATCGCCGTTTAAATTATATTGAAAGGATGTATGAAGAAACTCCATGTTGATGGATTTTTGGAGTCTTTGATTTAGATCAAATGACGCTTGTGATACTTTCCTGGAGATAATTAAAACTCCGTTCGTAGGCCAAAAGAGGAACTGACGACTAACTGATTGGAATTTGTACATATTGATGTATATAGTCCATTATGTGTAGTCGTGGGCGATGGATTTCAACTTCATATGCTTTCTCCGAAGATTTGAGTGAGTATATGTATATACTTATTCAATAAGGAAGAACTATGAAACATTTGAAAAATGTTCAAAGACTTTCAAGATGAAGTGGAAAATCATTGTAACAGGAAAATAAAAGATTTTATGATTGGATCATAAAGAAAGATGTTTGAGTTATAAGTTTAGCAAAACACCTAAGATTTGAGGAATCGTTCCATGGATTTGCATTTCCCAAAACACCATAGGAGTATGGAGTGTTCAAGATATGTAATGAAACCTTGTTTGACATGGTAAGATCAAAGGTGTCATTTATAAAACTGCCATTATATATTAAAGATTAAAGCTTTAGTGACTACCGCTTTTACACTAAAAAGAGCTCCATCGTGATCCGTTGAAATGACACCATATGAGTTGTGGTTTGGGATAAAACCCGAATTGTCTTTTCTTAAATTTTGGTATGCTATGCATAAGTAAAATGTTTACAATCAAAGTCGGATAAGCACGTCTTTGTAGGTTATTCCAAAGAATTTGTTGGGAATTTCTCCATAACGCCGAGGACAAAAGAGCTTGTCGCTTGGAACGTCAAGTTTCTTGAGAAGGAATTTTTCGTGAAAAGTTAAATGGGAGGACAATAGAACTTTGATAAGGTTGTTGAACCTTAGCTATATGTGCTAAGTAGCGCAGCGCCGGAAAGTGTCCCGGTGACGGCCACAATGCTCATGGCTCTCGTGATTACAAAAGGTGTGATCTCGGAGATTAGAGTTCCTATAGAACCGTGTAGGTCGGTAAGAATCAAATAGTAAGATTTGATAAGCAAGTCATTATTGTTTTGACAATAATGAACCGACTACATGCAAAGAAGCGATGATGGACCCTGACTCCATAAAATGACTAGAAGTCATGGAATCCGTGATAGTATCCATACACGAGAAATCAAGTTTCTGAACTTATAAGACCCTCCGGAAAGGTGTGAAGCCTATCGGTCGAGTTTGGATCTATAAAGAAATAGACATGGATGTTTCGAATCTATGAAATAGTCGACATGTCGGAAAGAGTTTACGACAATGTTCAAAGAATTGACTATGATAAGATTTGATCTTTCATAGCGATATTTAGTCTGGACGGATTAATGTAGCAACCACTACATATATTTTGGTATATGGTAGTTGAACAAACAAAACAAATTCTTCTAATAGAATGGTTACCTAGGACGTGTACATGACACGATCCAAAGGGTTTTGTTAAATTCAAAGGATGCTAAAAGAGTATGCAAAACTTCAATGGTTGAAGTAAGCATAGCGGAGTTGGAATCTTCACCATGATGAAACTGTTAAAAGAGTTTAAATTCATCGGAGATGATGAAGATGCTTGCATTTGCAAGAAATTAAGTGGGAGCGCTGAGACATATTTCTAATACATTATGTAGAGGACATATTTTTCATTGCAAATGATGTATCTTGTATTGACACAGGTTAAGAATTTCATTTTGATGAAAGACTTAGGCATAACCCAAGAATTAGGCATCAATGTCTATATGAATAGATTGAGGCACTAATATGGTTTTGCCAAATGTACATAGATAAGATGTTGAATGAGTTCAATATGGAAACAACAAGAAAGGTTCTTGACGCACGGAAAGGACTGAATCAAAATTCGAGTGTGTTGACACGAGATTCAAGTGTTTTGACACTTGGTGAAATCACAAGAATATTTTGATCAATCATTCTTTGAGATGTACACATCCAGATATGTCCTATGCTCTAAATGTTATGAGCATATACCAGAATGATTCATAAGATGATTATTGGACAATAGTAAAGATATTCTTATGAGCTTTGGAAGAACTAAGAATATATCATGTATAAGTGACAAATAGTTAAAGGTAGTTCATTGTAAAGAGTTACATTGATACTAATTTTGTCACAAGATACAAATTAAATTTATCTCAATTTAAACTATGGGTGGCACAATGTAATGGAAAGGAAGTTCCATAACGGATTTGGTTGAGTACCAAAGTTAAAACATTGTAACAGATACTACAACAAAAGGCTAAGTATATGACTACTATTGTAGAAGTAAATGAGGGCATTTGCGTCAAGTAGTTTGTTATCAAACTAGGTGTGGTTCCTAGCGGGCTAATACTATGAAGATATATTGTGTGACAATAATATCAACATGTTTTGAGCCGAAGGAACTAAAGGTCTCACCAAAGGACCAAATTTATACAATGCCATCTCATTGGAGAATGAGTAATGCGTAGAGACGCAAGGACATGCAAATACACATGGACCTGGAAGTATCAGATCCGAAGATTTTGTTTACCACTAGCAATAGTGTCTATACAACACCAGAAAGCCATAGGTGTTGAATGCACAAGTTTTTAACTAGATTATTGACTCTAGTGCAAGTGGGAGACTGTTGGAGATATGCCCAAGAGGCAATAATAAAGTGGTTATTATTATATCTTTATGTTTATGATAAATGTTTACATCCCATGCTATAATTGTATTATTAGGAAACACTAATACATGTGTGTTTTGTAAACATAAAAGAGTCCCTAGTAAGCCTCTTGTTGAACTAGCTTGTTGATTAATTGATGATCATGGTTTCCTGATCATGGACATTGGATGTGATTAATAACAAGGTTATATCATTAGGAGAATGGTGTAATGGACACACACCCATAGTAAGCGTAGCATAAGATCAAGTCATTAAGTTCGTATTGCTGTAAGCTTTCAAATACATAGTAACCTAATCCTTCGACCATGAGGTTATGTTAATCACCATCACCGGATGGATACTTTGATGACATCAAACGCCGCTTCGTAACTGGGTGGTTATAAAGATGTCATTGGGTATTCTGAAAGTATGTGTTGAAGCGCATGAACCAAGATTGGGATTTGTCCATCCATATGACGGATAGATATGCTCTGGGCCCTCTCGGTGGAATGTCATCTAGTTAGCTTGCAAGCATGTGACTAGGTCACAAGGAATGACATATCACGGAACGAGTAAAGAGTACTTATCAGTAACGAGGTAGAACTAGGTATGGAGATACCGACGATCATTGGATAAGTATAGTATCGCGTGACAAAGGGAATTGGTTTCGTATGTAAGTGGTTCAATCGATCGCGAAGTCATCGTTGAGTATGTGGGAGCCATTATGGATCTCCAGGTCTCGTTGATGGTTATTGATAGGAGATGTGTCTCTATCATATCTGCATATTCACGAACCGTAGGGTGACACACTTAAGGTTCGAAGTTGTTTTAAGTAGATATGGAATATGTGTTGGAGACCGAATGTTGTTCGGAGTCTCGGAATGGATTCGGGACATCACGAGGAGATCCGGAATGGTCCGGAGAATAAGATCCATATATTGGGGATCATTTTCTGAGTTAGGAAATGTTCCGGAGTATTTGCATGAGGGTTCTAGAAGGTTTCGGAATGTTCTGGAAGGTTCTAGAAGATTTCTTGGAGTTTGCTTGAAAACCAAGGAAGGGATCAAGGAGTCCTGGTGGGTCAAGACTACGAGTCGTGGGGGAGGAGGACTCCTCCCCCCACTCCCCAATCCGCCGGCCATAGAGGGAAGGGGAGTCCTACAAGGACTCCCCCTCCCATGGCGCCTCACCCCCCTTAAATAGAAGGGCAGGGGCGCCCCCTCCTACCCCGCTCCCATAACTCCAATCTCTGCCGCCTCTATCCTCCACCTTTCTTCTGCACAGGCATAGGCGAAGCCCTGCAGAATTCTCTACTCCACCACCACCACCACGCCGTCGTGCTGCTGGGATTCCGTGGAGAAGATCTACTACCTCCGCTGCTCGCTGGAACGGGGAGAGGAAGGTCTGCTTCGACTCCGCACGTGTGACCGACTGCGGAAGCGCTGCCGAAACGCGGCGCCGGAAGGATCGTGCACTTGACCGACTGCGGAAGCGCTGCCGGAACGCGACGCCGAAAGGATCGTCCACACGATCTTGAGATCAGCAAGTGATCGACTACATCAACCACGAGATCTAATCTTGTTAACGCTTTCGGATCTACGAGGGTTAGTTCCTATCTATCTCGTTGCTCATGTCTAATAGATTAGATATTGGCTTTTATCTAGATTAGATCTGGGTTTTGTTCGTTCTTGCGGTAGAAATTTTTTGTTTTCCATGCTACGAACCCATCAATAACGACCACGGGTACGGTCAGGGCACACCCGTACCGCCCGCCCGTACTACCCGCAAGCGCCTTCCTTATATCAATAGAAGTAACTTTCGTAAAAGGGGAGAGACGAGAAGAACCACAGAACAGAAGTTACAACCGCCGCAAGCCATCTAGAGGGGAAGATCGGATCTGAAAGAGGAGAAGAACTTCACCTTGTTTCCCGATGATCTCCAACCTCTAAACCACATACTCCACCATCATTCCATCATTACTTAGAGAGAGAGATTGGCACTTGTAAGATTAGGGTTTGATACCTTGATCTACCTATGGTTTGTATTTGATTGGATCTTTAATAGCTATTGTGGTTTGCTACAATAACTTTGAGATGATTTCTATTTGCAATACAATTATGTCTTTGATTTGTCTTCCTCTCATGTTTGAGTAAATCCCCATAGGCATGGGAGATGTAGGGGATTGGTGAGATATGATGTGTCTCCTTTAATTCTATCCATTTGTGATTGTTGTAATGTTTATTTAAATAGTGAGAATGAATATCTATGTTTGCCTAATGCGTGTTATCTAATTTAAGGGCCCAGATAACATGGTCCAAAGATCTCATAGGTATGAACTTGTATTCTAGTAATTTGGCGACCCCCGAGTGACACGGCCGATATCAAAGAAGAGCTAGCACTACTCGAGGACAACAAGGAACCATCAAGATTAAAGCCTTGATCCGGTCGCAAGACCTTAATTAATTTGCTGACCAAGGCCGTGGTAACAGGTAGATGGATCATTGGGATTGGGAAAAATTGGCTATGAGGACTCCTAGTCAGTATATGGGTTGCTTGTCTACTCACTTATAAATAAGAAATATCACTATCACTTATTTCCGCGTATTCCATTTGGCACTTTCACTATCACCATGAACTGATTCTCTCCGCGCCTAACTTCTCATATGCAGGACCTTTACAGACCTTTCGCATCTTTACTTTTATGCAATTTACATATTTCCTAAGCAAGTTCCCCTATCTTTTACTCACCACTTCCACCATCAACTTTTGCAGTCAATTCACTCAAGGCCGGTGACACCTTGGGTGGGACAGAAACACCGCATAAAAACACTTTCCTTGGCACCTTGTTGGGATCGATATAAAAACTAGAATTAATACTAACGTGACATTCTTTGACGAACCTGTGCACTTGCAGGCCATCATCGGCTACCTGGCATAGTCGGATTTCCGGTACCCGCAAATGTGGAAGCTCGGCGTGGGCGGCGTCCCCGTGCCGCCAGTGCCGGAAGGATCCGTCAGGATCAACGAGATCTAGGCGGCCATCGCCACCATGGACGACCCTAAGCTCTTCGAGGATCCCGGCAACCACGCCTACTAGGAACAGTTTTTCATCAATCAGTGAAAGGAGTAGCTGGCCAGCTATGAGGGCGGGGGTGGAGTGCACTCGGCTGGACCCTCCCCGCTGTCCTCGATCACATCAATGTCGGGAACAACCCTCGGTTGGGCCTCCCGGATGCTAAGGAGGATAGTCGGTGCGTCGTCATCGTCTTCGGCGTTGGCGTCGCGCTCCTCTGACTTGACGCCCTCACCACGAGTCACAGCGCCGCTCCGGATGGTGGAAAGTGATCCAGAAACTCCGGCGCGCTCACCGCGTGCACGCACTCCCGCGGCATCGTCGCTGATAAGCGTCGCACTTCGTCCCCACCGAGCGGGCACCTTCGTATGGTGAGGCCGAAGAAGGAGTCCGGCCAGCACATGTCAAAGCCGAAGCCGACGGAGTGGGCGCCACTCATGATGGTGATGGAGGCGTCGCTCAATGCGCCGATGAGGGGGACCCGATGCGTCCGCCTGGTCCAGGATGGACTGGGAGCGGGACGAGGCCGAGCGCGTCCGTCCCTTGCAGCTTCAGACCGAGTTGCAGGCCGCGCACGCCTATCGGGGTGCACCGCTCGTCGTCCTCGACGACAACGAAGACGTGGTTGGGCCTTCATCATAGTCGTGGCATTGTGGCGATGCCGGTCAGGGCAAAGCCGCCGAGTGACAATGGCGAGGACAGCGACGACGACTACACCGTCTTCTAC
The DNA here is from genome assembly GCA_910589775.1 of Avena eriantha. Classification (NCBI taxonomy): domain Eukaryota; kingdom Viridiplantae; phylum Streptophyta; class Magnoliopsida; order Poales; family Poaceae; genus Avena; species Avena eriantha. The sequence goes on from OU342741.1 coordinate 464,186,814, forward strand.
CGCTGGCTCGGTATGTGAATGGCCCAGTGTCGGCATCCTCTCGCCGTTTACTGTTTTTCTATGTTTTCCAAAAAAAATAGTCTACTACAAGTGGAATTCAGGTATATATCCGAATTTGACATAATATATATGAACTTGCCTATAATTTAATGCAATCGTCTGAACTTGTATTAAATTTGTCGTGTTTTGTCAAATTTTGGGCCAAATTTCGGGTTTTCGCAAAATGAACCTGGAAAACGAGTGGGAATTCGGCTATTCATATAACGGAAGTTTTATCTATCTGGCGCTAAATCGTCGGATTTCAGACCGGGAACATCAAACGTGTGGAGGTGTTCTTGGGATTCCTACTCGCAACGCCCCGTCGCACCATTTCCATCCGATGAGGTGAAATAAGGAAGAAAAAAAGGAGGCTGCTACCCGATGCCCGTTCTATGAAAAACAAAATGGCGAACATTCACACAAAGCCATCACGGACGGCATGCATGCAAGCGATGCGTGGGTGCATATACAGGAGGTGACGAGAGTCTGATTACAGACTATTTAATAAGATAACTGATGTTGGTGAATTTAAATTTGAAAATCTAAAAATTAAAAATGACTTATAGGTCAAACCGTATATCCAATTTAGGATCAGTTTTTATCATTGGGTTAGTCATGGCGAGATCTTCGAAACTAGATCTCATGTGAATATGTTTCAAAAACTTTTTTCTGACCCAAAAGTTGCTCACTTGTAACACAAAAGTTATCCACGTGTAACACGTGGTTTATCCAGATCATAGTAAATAATTTACGTACCCTATAAAACATGTTATGTGGAGACTCTTTAGCATGGATGCAGTAAAACTATCCGGCAACAGTTTTAAAAATTACATAACTCAGCGGATGTTCCGACAGCCTACACATGTGATGCCCCGCATGCATGACTCGGTGGGCGTTCCGATAACCTACACGCGTGATGCCCAACATGCATGCTCTGGCCAAATAACATGACTTGTTTTGTGACAAAAGTTACCTACCAGTAACATGAGAGTTATCCAGACTTCAGCATGTAAGTTATCCTCAATAACATCTAAGTTATCCACCACTATAAAAAATTATGCATAAATAAAATATAAAAGTTATTCTAGCGGCTCGGCTTCATCGCCCGTCGCCGCTATGGCGATGTAGGGGCTACTCAACCTCGAAAGGCTACTGCATTAAACATCAAGCATACGTTTTTTAAAGAAACTAAATCTATTTTTTTTCATACGATATAATAAATGTGGTCTTATGCCCCACCCACCGACCACCATAAGTCGTAGTGGACCAATGTAACGCATAACCAGTAGCCTAGCGGTCCGACTTCATCGTCCGTCACCGTTACCGCGGTGGACAGGTGACGAACCCTCCAAAGGTAGCATTGGCAACGATGAAATCACCTAGACTACCGTGTCTTAATTAAACTAGATCATAGCTGACTTTTAATTATCTAAACTAAAATACATGGTACATGTGGCAACCGAGATTTTATGAGGCGGAAATAATACGACAATTACCTATGTTAGAAATGCGAGAATGTCTCCACCCAACACGTTTATATGACGGGTAACTTATATGTTTCAGTATAGATAACTTACATAATATTACATCGGTAAGTCACGTGTTTGGGTGGTAACATGACAACCCCCCCCCCCCCACCCCCAAAGTTACGTACCAGCAAGACGGGAGTTATCTAGACTTCAGCATGTAAGTTACCCACACAATAACATTTAAGTTATCCACCACTACAAAAATTTACTCCTAGAATAAAAAAGTTATTCTAACAGTTCGGCTTCGTGCTGGACCGATGTTAGTAGGGGAAGGAGAGCGCAGCCCCTAGTCCCTTCAGAGAAAGCTCTCCGGATCGGAAAGTGACGTTCAACAGGGTGTTGCCTTCTCCCCATAGTCTGTGGTAGGATACGCAACATGCTGAACCGATGCTAGTAGGGGAAGGAGAGCACAGCCCCTCGTTGCCCGTTGCCGCTATCTTGGTGTACGGGCTACTCAACCTCGAAAGGGTACCGCATAAAACATCAAGCATAATTTTTTTATGGAACTAAATATATATTTCTTTTGTATACGATATAATAAATAGGGTCTTATGCTCCACCCACCCACCACCCTAACTCGTAGTGAACAAACATACACGCAACCAGTAACCTAGCGGCTCGGCTTACCCGTTGATGCTCCCGGTGTATGGGTGACGAAGCCTCGACGGGTGTTAGGGTATCGATCCTTCATCGCTCGTCGATGCTAACACATCGACGGTGACGAAGTCTCGATACCCTAACACCTAGGGCATTGCTTCCCAATTAAACTAGTCGTACTTTATATTTAATTAACAAAACTAAAATGTATGGGACAACCGAGGTTTCATGAAGAAAATGCAAAAGTTACCCACATGTGAAATGCGAGAATGTTTCTACCTAACCTGTTTATATGATGGATAATTTATATGTTACAGGGTGTACATACTACCGTGTTAGAGATGGATAACTTTTTTGTCTGAATTTTGTTTCATCGAAAAATATCAATATAAGATCTAGTTTCGAAGATCTCGTCGTGACTAGCTCGATGATGAAAACGAATTCTAAATCAGACAAATGGTTTGATCTACAAAACATTTTAAATGTTCGATTTGATTCTTAGCTGGCTGTCACGCGCGCAGGTCAAACAACAACGCACTCACCGTACGTTTTTATTGTTTTCTGATTAGGCTGTGATTAGGCTGCACACAAAGTATACACACGGTTAGATGTCGAGCAGCGTGTGCGTCCGCTAGGAATTACCAGTCTAAATGTAGATTTCCTGGAAAAAAGCAAAGTTGTCAGGGTCCACCTACTTATTACCCTGACAACTTTGGGTAAAAAAAGCAAAGTTGTCAGGGTCCACCTACTTATTACCCTGACAACTTTGGGTAAAAAAAGCAAAGTTGCCAACCATGGTGGCAACTCACTAGCGCGGGCATTAGCGATGCAAGTGAGACGGGTCTGCCACCTGTCCCGCCTCCCGTCCGCAATTTCCATCTACTACTTTTTTGTGATCCGATTTGCCCCGACGGGAGTAGCGCTAAAGGTCCCACGAGTCCCGGCTGTATCGCTAACGTAACTCAGGAATAGCTTGTCCGTGCGGATGAGATATTAATCGTGCAACTTGGACTCTCCGCGATCAGTTTGAGTCGTATTGAGGGATAATCTGGCGAATCCCCCGTGATCCATGGGCCTGTTTGGATTGTGGCCGGCAATTACCTTACTAAAAATTTGGCGTTGACTGCAATCATAGGCCAGCATTTGGATCAAGCCCAGCGATCGAAACCACGCCAAAATTTTGGTCGCTCCTTCAGATTCTACACCCACGCGCCGGCAAAACAGGGGCAGGCGAATCGTGAGCCAAAATATTGGCACGCCCCTGATTTCACATGGTGGCACGAACCAAACAGCCCTCATATGTCCTGATACCTGAAATCATGCTAATCCTGTTTAGACCCGACGGACCGAGAAGGCGGGAGGCGGGATATCCCTGGCCCGTCCCGCTTGCATCGTTTGCGGGCATATTCTGTCTTTAGATTTTGGGTTTTTTAGAATATGTCTTTAGATTTTGGATTTTTTCTAGAACGCCCGCTCGGAAGGAGGGTCCAACAATTAATCAATACGAGTAGATTGAAAATAGTATTTTCTTCGTCCATAAATAAGTGACTTGGATTTGCATGTAATTAATTATTCATGTAATTGATTCATGTAATTGATCATGTTGGTTCGTGAACTATTAATACAACAAGAGATGAAGGGAAGGAAGGCATTAAGCTATAATATAGCTAGGAGGGGATGAGCAAGGTGGAGATGGGTGAGGGACATAAGGTAGTAGATGATGAAACAGAGACGAAGACGGCCTCAGCTGTGAGCAGGCTACACCTGTCGCCGTCGTCGCCGTCGCTGAGGGAGGCGCTCTCCTCCTCCTCCTCCTCGTCCTCTTCCTCCCTGTCATTGTCCCAGAGAGAACATCACCACGACGATGAAGTCGAGTTGAAATGGGCGGCCATCGAGCGGCTGCCCACCTTGGACAGGCTCTACACCTCGCTCCCTCTCAATGCCAAGCCCAATGCTGCCGACGGATTGGAGCCGGTGGACGTGCGCAGCCTGGGGGCGGCGGAGCGGCGGAAGCTGGTGCACACCCTCATCGCCGACATCCCCAAGGACAACCTCCGCCTGCTCCGGCACCAGCGTCGCCGGATGGACAGGGTGGGAGTGCAGCAGCCCACGGTGGAGGTCCGGTGGCGGAACGTGCGCGTGGAGGCGGAATGCCAGGTCGTCCAGGGCAAGCCGCTCCCCACACTCCTCAACTCCGCCATCTCCACGCTCTCAGTAATTCATTCATCACTTGCCCAGTCTTCTCTTCTCTTCTGTACTGCTCCTCGCCACCTGTTCGCTCAAATGCCGCCACTGGTATCTGCAGCTGCTCACCACCATTTTGGGCTTCAAACGTAACCAAGAAAGGATCCACGTCCTCAAAGATGTCACCGGCATCCTCAAACCTTCCAGGTAACCGATCTGCCTAGCCTCCTACTGTTTATCCATCCTTGTATCGTCATCAGCATCTGCCATTTCCTTTCCTCATCGCCAGTATGCAATATCAATCTGTAATACTGTATGCATGTACATGCAGGATGACCCTACTCCTTGGACCCCCAGGCTCCGGCAAAACCACCCTCTTGCTAGCACTTGCAGGAAAGCTCAACAGAAATCTCAAGGTATCCTCGTCATCATCTTTTGCACACAAAAAAACAGAGGCTATACTGCGTGCCGCGATTTTACTCACATACATACGTATCCATGCATAGGTAACAGGAGAAATTGACTACAATGGTGTCAAGTTGCAAGATTTTGTTCCAGATAAGACATCAGCTTACATTGGCCAGTATGATCGTCATGTCCCTGAGATGACTGTCAGGGAAACGCTGGACTTCTCTGCAAGATTCCAGGGCGTTGGCAGCAGAGCAGGTAACTAGTTTATTTTCTTTCTTAGGAGCACGTAATTAACATTATTCTAATGGAAGAAAATGCCGAAAAGGAATAAGGACCTTGATTACAGGAAAACATTAATTGTCCATTCTCTGTACTAAAGCAAGTGCTCTAAATTTCTTGTACAAAATAGAAATCATGAAGGAAGTCATTAGAAGGGAGAAGGAGGCCGGGATCACCCCTGACCCCAACATAGATACATACATGAAGGTAAAATACTGAACTATTTAATATAATTTTGCAACGTTTCCGAGTGTGTGGATCAGAACCCTTTTCTCTGCTCACATTGAAACAAAACTGAAATCATGATACTTTATGCCAACATAAGTTTCCAGCGCTGGTGGGGTTATTTCCTATTGGCTCTCAAAGAAACCAATATAATGTGTTCACAGCCCAATTAATTTCAGCTGCGAAAGATAAAATAGTTTACACATTTTTATAGGCAATATCTGCGGAAGGTTTAGAAAGAAGCATGCAAACAGACTACATTTTGAAGGTAATTGATGTTAAAAAAAACCAGCACATCATATTTCTCCTGTGCATGATCTCTTTATTGCCCTACAGATCATGGGACTTGACATATGTGCCGATGTACTGGTGGGAGATGCCATGAGAAGAGGTATTTCAGGTGGCGAGAAGAAAAGACTAACTACAGGTGAACTTACAACATATACGTTTTCAGAATGGTTTTATATTATCTCAGTTCTATTTCTGTAAAGAATATTTTAAAAATTAATTAATAAATGATTGTGCAATTTGATGACTAAAACTCCTTAACTGCATATCGGAACGTATACACGTTTTCATTTCTTCATGGATGTTTTTAGTACTTTATTTATTCTTATGGCCATGAACTAATATGAAAATATTATCACAATTAAGCTGACAACAGGGGCAGGGTAAATAACAAATTTTTGTTGTGATGAAAGCACACAAGTCACCCTGAATTCCTGATGGACAAATCAACTTAGCATGATGTTCTCCCCTATTTTAGAATATAGCTAGTTAAGTGATCTATTCAGTTTATCTAATCCTAAGCTCGAGTTTGGTCTATATCATAAATACTCCCTCCGTCTCAAAATAGATGTCGTAAATTTTTCAAAATTTGGATGTATCTAAACACTATTTGAAGTCTAGATACATCCAAATTTAGACAAACTTACGACATTTATTTCGAGACAGAGGGGGTATAAATAATATAACTTAATTCGATGCTAGATGTTTAACTTTTCTTCACTTGTAAAAATGTCTTGCAATCAGGAGAGATGATAGTAGGGCCCTCAAAAGCACTATTCATGGATGAAATATCAACTGGTCTGGACAGTTCGACAACCTTTCAAATTGTTTCTTGCCTCCAACAGCTAGCACATATATCAGAGTCTACCATACTGGTCTCACTCCTACAACCAGCACCAGAGACTTACGAACTTTTTGATGATATTATCTTGATGGCTGAAGGCAAAACTGTATACCATGGCTCTAAGAATTGCATTATGAGTTTTTTTGAATCATGTGGATTTAAGTGCCCCGAGAGAAAAGGGAGCGCTGACTTTCTTCAAGAGGTATTTAAAAAATACTAATTTTAATAGTCTGATTATTGAGTTTCTTAGGTAAAGAAAAGGCGCCAATAGCATCTAGGAATCCATGCAAGGCATTGTGGCATAGTTCTGGTAGACTATCGTCCACTAAGTCATATAAGGAAAACAAATTCAATACGCATGGAACCTGCACTTCACCTAAACATTAAGACATGCACCATAAGATGTTCGAATTTGAGCCTTTATAGTTCTTAGTTAAATTTAATCGGATCTTTCTGACGGTAGCAGTCAGGTAGAAATGCGGATTTGGTATGTCGATTTTTGTTTGCCATATTCACAGCATATACATGACATTTTATGTTTCTAGAGAGTGCAAATACTTGTATAGATATGAGATAGGTTTTGAGTTTCGACATTTGTGCAAACTAAGAGTTACGCCTATAATTTCGGTGCACATTCAATAAAAACATGTTGTTAATATGAGTTAACTAGGTGTAGATTGTGATAACCTGAGTTTTTTAAGTAGTTCACTCTTCAAAACTTGTGTATATATAGGTCTTGTCAAGAAAAGATCAACAGCAATACTGGAGCCGTACCAAAGAAAGATATAATTTTGTTACAGTTGACCAATTCTGTGATAAGTTCAAAGCATCTCAAAGTGGTCAGAATCTTGCTGAGGAGGTTTTGGAGCCATATGATGAATCAAAAGGACATGTGGACGCCCTGTCCTTCAGTGTCTACTCATTATCCAAGTGGGGTCTCCTCAAGGCATGTTTTGCACGGGAGCTCCTTCTTATGAAAAGGAATGCCTACCTCTATATAACAAAAACCATTCAGGTAAATGAGTAGAAGCTATTTTTTGGAGAAAAATGTGATTGATGCATGGAGATTTTTTCCCTAGTTTTACAGTTATATACCAAATGTCACAAGCGGTGGTGTTTACGGGTGCAAGTTGAGTTCTAGTCCGTACGCACAATCTTCATATTACACGCATTATGCTCAGTATTTGTTAGAATTACTCTGGTGTAATAAAGTTCTTGTGTTACTATGGAGGTCTCAATAAAGACTTATGAGTAATTGAGATCCTTAAATATGTGTCGTTATACATTATATTTACATCTGCATTTGAGTCACTTTCAACTTTGAAGTAAAAGTACATTTAAGGGAAATGTTGCTGTATTGTATAGCTTTAGGTGTGCTCAGATGCGAAATATTGTGGGGATTAGGGACTGAGTGTACTTAACACACACTGTAGATGGATTTCTATAAATTTTGCAGTAATATCTTCTATACAGTAAGAACATTGAACTGTCGGACCATATAGAAGTCTACAGTGGGGAGTGGGGAGCATGCCAGCATCTTAATGTACGTCCAGCTCTTATTAAGGGCGCAATTTGAGGACATGAATGCTTGTGTCCTTGTATCATTGCCTGTACTGGTCCACAGTGCCACCGCCATAGTAATTTTGGTTACAGTTTATTTTATAAAATTGATTCTGATTAAAGTGATGTTGCATTTTTCTCAACATGACCACCATGAGTTAACGTACTACATATTTTCGCTGCAGCTTGGACTACTTGCTTTTATTACTGGGACAGTATTTCTGCACACACGTATGGGTGTTGACATAGCTCATGCTAACTATTACATGGGTTCTATCTTTTATGCGCTCCTTCTTTTGCTAGTGAATGGATTCCCTGAGATGGCCATGACAATTGGCAGACTCCCAGTCTTCTACAAACAGCGAGGACTACCACTTCTATCCTGCATGGGCTTATGCAATACCATCTTTTATCCTAAAGATTCCAGTCTCTTTAGTTGAGTCAGTAGTTTGGACATCAATATCCTACTACCTGATTGGCTACACTCCAGAAGCATCCCGGTAAAATTACAATTAACTAGCAAATTCAACTACAGCATTTCCTGTTATCATTTAGGAATTATCACCATATGACCCCTGAGTCATTCAGAGGATAATCATCCAAGTGAAAGATTAAAATACCCCTGCAAATAAAAAGAGTACAAAAACAAAACATTGTTTTTACAGGTTTTGTACTTAAACCTATATGAAAAGAATAAAAGTGTAATTTATAGGGTTTGTATAGTAGTATCCTAGGTTCTAGGAACAGTTGACATGAAACTGTGATCTCATTGAATTCCTTTCCCTTGTAGGAATTTGTCAATGAAGTCCTTGAAACAATTGAATTGTACGAAATTAGAGATTCTTTGGTTGGAATAGAAGGGGTTAATGGACTATCGACAGAGCAACGGAAACGGCTCACTGTTGCCGTCGAGCTCGTGTCTAACCCTTCAATCATATTCATGGATGAGCCAACATCAGGTTTGGATGCAAGGGCAGCTGCCATTGTCATGCGTACAGTGAAGAATGTTGCAGACACGGGTCGAACAGTCGTGTGCACCATTCACCAACCAAGTATTGAGATATTTGAGGCATTTGATGAGGTAATTACTTTACATATAGAGCCTTCTCCAAGATTCTCTCTCTAGGCACCAACATATAAGTTCAGTAATGCTAATTTTCAAGTGCAAACAATCTAGTGTGGATTCATCGTATATGTAGTAGTATAAGGTGATTATATCGGATAAGGATATCAGAAATCTGTTTTAATCCAATCAAAACATGAAATAACCAAGTGTTACAACCTCAGCCTGAATTACTATGAGACATTTTTTCACCTCCCTGGAACAATTGGAAGTAGCCAGGTACTAGCATTAATTATCAGACAGGGAATAAATTGCATTATACCTAAGGTAGAACTCATAACACTTTATCTACCGGAACTGACTGTTTTCAAACCATATTAACTGGCTATTTAGAGAAACCCAAATTAAGTCCAATAAAGAGTCTGCCTCAAACTAATTGTCCGAGAAGCTAACAATCCAATTACTGACATTTTTCAACAAAGATGGGGTCGCTGTTGTATTATTAGAACAATGTTAAAATGATCTGACATGTTCGTGCATGGGGTAGAAATTCTCAGATTAATTATTGGAAAAGAGAAAATATGTACACCGCTAATATTTGTAGGGTTTAAACGATAAATGTGCTGATTAATTAGATGTATATGAGAACAGCTTCATACATTTTCCATTTATAAGTATTAAAGCTCAGTAACAAGGACACATCTATTTTATAGAAAAACTGTGTCTATTTTCTAATGTATAACTGTCCAATCATGTGAGTGTTTCAGCTAGTTGCATCTAACTTAGTGTACATTATTGATCCTAAACTCCTTCACCAAAACAATTCATATAAACGTGAAGTGCCATATTTACTGATTAGCTTGTAATATATATGTAGTTGATGCTGATGAAAAGGGGTGGAGAATTGATTTATGCTGGGCCACTTGGACACCTTTCGTGTGAGGTCATCCAGTATTTCCAGGTAATTGGTAATCTTAACTCGTCCCTATAAAAATGATCTAACCAAATGCACATAGGACTAATATCATCCATTTACATGTGATATAAGACAGTTTAAATCTACCGTTGACAGTAAACAAACCTAACAAGATTTTGTTTCCATCCTTTTTCTGTATTTGAAAAAGTTATGTACTCTTATGAACTCGTTCTCTAGTTCACATGATTTGCAATCTACATAGCACGTGAAGGGGCCAGCAATATTAATCATAGTAGCACTCTGTTTAGGCTATACTCGGTTCACAATCACCTGACTTTTCTCTCCGGTTGTTGTTCGCCTGAGTTACATAAACTGGAACTCCCTCCGGTCCATATTAATGGACTCAACTTTGTCTAGATTGGTATGCATCTAGTTAAGTGTTTAGACTGGATGCATGCGTATCTAGACAAAGTTGAGTCCATTAGAGGGAATAAAATAACTACTTTTTCTTTTAGGCAATACCTGGGGTGCCCAGGATCAAGGACAACTACAACCCATCAACATGGATGCTAGAAGTTACTTCTACATCTATGGAAGTTGAACTGGGTATAGATTTTGCACAAATGTACAGGGAATCATCAATGTGCAAGTAAGTTCTCGAAGGACCAGCTCAGTTGCCTTAGCATTCTAAATTATAAAATCATTACATGGTAAACTATGCAAAGAAAAGTTGTGTGTCAAATAGACTGTAATTCTTCCAGCCATCCATAATACTCGAGAAAAAAACAGAAACAGGCATGTGTTCTCAAATGATTTGAATGGATCATAAGCATGGATCACCATACCATATTAAAAGAACAGCTCTCATTTAGTATTTATGTCAAACTTAACAGAATATTCGTGCTAACAAGTATTTAAATTTGGTGATCAAAGGGACAAGGACATACTGGTAAAGCGCTTGAGCGTACCAGTTCCAGGTACAGGTGACCTCCATTTCCTAACACAGTTTCCGCGGAATTTTTGGGAGCAATTTAAAGCTTGCCTCTGGAAGCAGTGTTTGTCATATTGGAGAACCCCTTCGTACAACCTGGTGCGAATGGTGTTCATAACAGTCACATCCATTTCTTTTGGTGTACTATTCTGGCAGCAAGGAAACATCAACCACATGTATGTAAGCCATCTTTTAAATGTATCTTACCTGGCGACAGCATCTGATTGAACTCGCTTGTTTTGTTGGAGGGTAGAAATGACCAGCAAGGTCTGTTCACCATATTGGGGTGCATGTATGGAATCACTCTGTTCACTGGCATCAACAACTGCCAATCAGTGATGCCATTTGTCTCCATTGAGCGCTCCATCGTGTACAGGGAGAGGTTTGCAGGGATGTACTCACCTTGGGCCTACTCATTTGCTCAGGTAGTTTCAGAACTCAGATACAATATATTACTGCTATGTATAGACATTCACATCGTCTTTTGGGGGATATAGGTTGCCATGAAGATACCGTATGTGCTGGTTCAGGTAGTGCTGTTCATGGTGATATCATATCCGATGATAGGGTACACGTTTACAGCACCGAAGCTCTTTTGGTTCATGTACTCTATGTTCTGGACGCTGCTCTACTTCCTCTACCTGGGAATGCTGATGGTGTCAGTCACGCCCAACATCCAAGTCGCATCCATACTTTTATCCGTGTTCTCCACCCTACAAAACCTCATGTCTGGCTTCATTGTGCCTGCACCAGTAAGTCAAGCCATCTTTACTCTAGTATATACTCCATTTATAGAGATCAAAAGGATGGTCCTTGAAATAACTCATAAACATATGACAGCAAATACCGAGATGGTGGATATGGCTCTACTACATCTCCCCAATGTCATGGACGCTCAATGTCTTCTTCACCTCACAGTTCGGGGATGACAACGACAGGATGGTTGTCGTATTTGGAGAGACCAAATCCGTCGCCGCGTTTATGAGGGACTACTTTGGTTTTCACCGTGACCTGCTGCCACTGGCAGCCGTGGCTCTGGCGGCATTCCCCATCCTCTTTGCTCTCCTCTTCGGTTACAGCATCTCAAAGCTCAATTTTCAAAGGCGATAGACACACAGGTATAGTAGTACCCTTTTTTTGTTTGAGGGATGGTATAGTAGTACTAAGTGTACAATGGTTATCGCACGGACGCGTATGTCTGTATAGTAACTAAAATTTGTAACATGTGTTTGCTTACCAACACGAAATGGGCAGTCTATCTTTGCGTGAACGTGATACATACTGCAACAGAATTACACTAGTGGCTAGCTACTGGCTAGTATTTGAGAAGCTGTGTGGTAGTTTTGTTGTTAGTAGAGGCTCTTAGGCACTTTCTTCAATGCTTGTCTCGTCTTTATCATTGTAAACTAGCATGGTGGCACTTGCAAATAGGAAAATGATAGTGTTCCCCCGGAAGATGGAACGATTCCATCGTCCGGGTCTCTCTCTCCGCGTCCGGTGCCGTTCAAGGCCCACACCACGTGCATCTCCTTCCTACCTCCCATGTCGCCACTCGTGCTTCTGCTCCCGCCTAGGACAGTTACCTGCCGCCCCATCCGGACAAAGCCCGCCGGAATAGGCCGCCGCTGCCAGACTGGATCCCGGCCGCTTCTGTGCCTCCACCGCTCTGTGTCCACCCTATCCTTGAGATCAAGCCCCCACGGAGAGCTCTCGTCGGAACAGGCATCCGCTGCCGCCAGGTTAGGCACGCGCTGCGCCGCCTATCCAAGCACTGCCGCCTAGCTCCTCAATCTCTCGTCTCTGCATCTCCAACGAGAATGGCGGCACTGCTGTGAGGCAACCACCACGGCTACAACCACGTGAACTTCACCGACATGCTCGCCTCCTTCCACAGCAAGGGCCTCGAGCTCCCCGACCTCGTCCCTCAAAACCCTAGAGTCATACTTTTTCGCTTCCTTGCTTCTTTTGCTACCCGCGGTGATCAAATTTGCTACATACGCTAGTCGGCGTTGCTACATACGACGGAATATTCTGCTACATAGCATGTTTTTGCGACAATGTTGTTTCGGTGAATTTGGGGTTTGCTACATGTTTGTTGAATTCGGCGAGCCGTTCTATTTCTGGAACGAACCCTTTTTTGCTTCAGAAGCAAAAACGGGGACATTTGCAGCAAACGCGGGATTTGGACCAATTTTTAGACACGTGTCGCGCGCGGAAGCAGGACGATGGGAGTCCCCCCATCGTCCGAGGGACGCCTAGCACGTGGCTTGCAAATAACGCGTGCATCATATTTAGCATGTCGGCAGGAAGGGGGGCCCTGTTCCTCCATTCTGGTCTAGTTGTTAGGGTTAGGTTTTGTTTGTTGTGGTTCGTCGTTGGGTTGTGGGAGTGACAGCCGGGCGAATAAATCTGCCTCAACTCTACTCCCACACCGGCGACGCCTCGGAGTTGATGGTAAAGTGTGATGGTCGGTCCTTTAGGTCGGAAGCTTGGTCTTCTCACTGTTCTTCAGATCTAGCGAGACCACTTTCTCGGTGTGTCGCTGGTGTTCCTCGTTATCCGCGATGGCGCTGGCGACCGGGCTGAGGTGGTTTCTCTGGAGCAAGGATGTTGGTCCGGAGGTGGTGGATCTACCTTTTTCTTTGACTGCGTCGATGGGAGGTGGTGGATCTTGGTCCAAGACAAGCATACGGACATCACCGATCGACGTGCCACAGTGGCATGTGCCTTATTGTGTGCAACAGGCCTGTTCATCGACTCACAAAGCCTCGTTGGCGATGGTGCTTCCTTGGATCTGGCAATGGTGGAGGCTCGATGTATCTTCCGGCGTGCGCCTCAGTGGCCACTGGATTCGGTGGTTGCAGGAAACCCTAGGGATGATTTTGTATTTCTTGGTCTCCTAGGGTTTTATCTGCAAAGTTTTGGGGACAATCGTTTTATCCCGGTCAGTTTTTTAGTTTCCACGCGTGTATGTTCATGTAACTCGATTTTTGATTAATGAAATATATGTGGTTACTACTCCCAGGGCAGCGTGGGCCATCGGTCGCGCACAGAGGTAGCGCCCAGCACATGCTTGTCGGTGATGGGTGGATTTGGGCATGTACCTCACATGAGTATTGATCCACGATTCCTGCCCACGCCCATCTCTGCGATCGAGGACCTAAAGGTCCGCATCTGGAAGCTCTTAACCGACCTAACCTCAATTGACCATACCTGTGGGGCTGCAAGACGGCTCTCTGCAAACCCCGAAGACCAGATGTGCGTACAAGGAAGATCGAGGATCAAGATTACGTGCAAAACAAGATTAAGACCTTGCGCGATTAAGGAAGACTATGCTACCACTGACGCCTATAAGTACTGAACGACATTCACCTGAAGAGCACATGTCATAATATACTGAGTCTTGTTCATTAGCCTTAGTCATAAAACTCTAGATTCATCTCTCTCGTCAGGTATCATTATAAACTCACCGAGATCATCTTGTAGACACATTCTACGATCCGTCCCATTACACATATACCTTCGTCTTTGTCTTTGGAGATCCAAACCTTCTAACTCGAGCCAATTGCCGAACAAATTAACTCTCTTTCATTCCTCGGGAGTGAGACTGCGGAGGGATCGTGAAAACCAATGGTGAAGGCAGCAGGGGAGCAGCGGTGGCCCGGGCCCCCAACATGCCAAGAAATTTGTTATACCCCCCCTACAACTATTGTCACATAATAAAGAAAGATAAAAGGGCCTGAGGCAGCCCACAAAGTCCACGCATTGACACATACACACGACCACGCATAGTACATCGGCCAAACGCACGCGTCTCTCCTTCCTCTTCCCATGCTTTTCTCTTTTCTCTTATTCGGCTGTTCTTCCCCAAATCTACTGCTCAAAGCCTCAATCAGCTTGCCTAAATCGGAGGCAGGCTCGCAGGCTACGGGCAAGCCGCGGCGCCGCGCTCCATGCCCCCTCCAAGCCCTTCTGATTTATTTTGGCTGTTCAATTAGGGAGACTGGGAGAGGTAACGATTTATTGATGCCCTTTATTTCCCAGATCTATTATTTGTTTTATATGATTGTATCTTCTTTCACCCTTCCTGTTCTGCAATTTGGTATGTTTTGGTTTATTATAATGTTTATTATTTAATATTTTTAGGATAATTATGGCTAAAAATAAAAGAAAGATTGTAGCAAAGCATAATATGCATTCTTATTTTGGAAAGAAAGGAAGAGTTGATCAGAACAGGCCTAGAGTTGATGATGGTCCAGAATAAATTAATTTGGTTGATAGCCCTGTCTTGGAAGAACAAGAACCAGAAGATTTAGGGGAAGAAATCCCCACAGCTCCACCAACACCCGGAGCACCACCAACACCTCTTGTTCAGCAATGTGATGATGATTTACTGTTTTGATAGTACAAAGGGATCCAGGTCTGCGGTGCCAAATCTGGGATTATCCTCTCGTTTGGCATATATGAAGCATGGGTCGTATCAATTTTACAAAGATGAGTATCCTCTTGATAATTCAACAAACCATCCACGCAAATTTCAGTACCATTGGTTCAAAACCTTCCCTTGGTTAAAGTACTCTCTGATGGCTCGTGATTGATGAGCTCGTTGAAACCCCAAGAGGAAGGTATGATGAGCACAGAAGTAAGTTTCTCTTAGTTATGAAACCAAGGTTATCGAACCAGTAGGAGCAAGTAAACACCCCAAAGGTGTTGCTAGCTGAGCCTTGGCCGCACTACCGGTGCTAGTAGCAACGTGGAGACCTGCACAACACAATCACAGAACTCTGTCCCCAACTTGCGATGAGGTTGTCAATCTCATCGGTTTTGCTAAAAATAGATGATTAAACGTATCGAATGGAAGGAAGTAATAGTTTGCATAAAGTAAACACAAAGCAGTAAACAGTTTGATTGTAGACTGAATGTAAAAGAAAGGACCGGGGTCTATAGTTCACTAGAGGTGGCTCTTCTTAAGATAGATAACATGTTGGGTGAACAAATTACAGCGGGGCAATTGACAAACATCGAGAAATCATACAAGCATATACTAATCATCTTGACTTCTTTGAGACTTGATTGGGCGGCCAGGTGGTGTGGTGGCCCCCTAGCCCCTCTCCGTCTCGTATTCTGGCACTTGATGACATCCGAAAAAATAGGCACTTTGGCTTTTGTCCCATCCAATTCCGAGAATATTCATTTTCTGACTTTCCTGGAACCAAAAACAGCAGAAAACAGGCAGCTGGACACTATGGCTCTTGTTAATAGGTTAGTCCAAAAAATCATATGAAAAGTACTCCAAAGTTGGAACAAAACACAAGAAAGTGGATAAAACCAAGCATGGAACATCAAAAATTATAGATACATTTGCAATGTATCAACATCCTCAAGCTTAACTCCTGCTCGTCCTCGAGTAGGTAAGTGATAAAAAGAAAGACTAATTTTTGAGGTGACATGCACCATCAAAGACTTGATCAAAGTATTTGCAAAACATTCAAAGCTAGGATCATAGTACTTCAATCATAACATGAAAGGCAAAGTTCTAGCAATAAACAAAGAAACTATGATGCAACATGAAAAGACACAAACAAAAGATTCATGAATAACAATGCTTTGCAAGACGTTTGTTTATTTCACATAAAGAAAACATAGCATAATAGTATTCAGCTTGTCCCTCAATAGAGTAGCAAATATAAATGCATCACCTTCAAAGTTCATAAGAGTGACTAGATACAATAGTTTAAAACAAGCAATATCAAGTTATGCATCAATCAACTAGTCTTGGGACAATGCACATAGAACTAAGAATGGTCACTATGCTCTCAAAGTAAGTGCATAAAGATAGAAGGTGGAGACTCAATATAATGGTGGAAGAAAGGCCTTTGTAAACGGAAGTAGGGATTCAAGTCTCATAAAGAGCTTCTAAAAATAATGGTACTTATAGCTTTCAGCTCTCATTGCCCCTATTATAAGCATCTTGAAGTGATTAAGGTTAAAGTGAACAAACTATGGTGTACATGCTTGACGAAGTATAAGTCAGAAATCTCATGTCCCTTGTATACGAGGACCGCTCCTCATGCTACTCAAGTTTAGTCACTGGTAAGTTCTTGTCATTGTAAGTATATGTGTATCATTGAGAACCGCCAACGGGGTACCCCTTGCCTGATGATACGGAAGAATCCCCATATCAAAATGACAAGGCAAGCAGACAACGAGCATCTCAGCATTCTTCTTATTTACCATGGGAATATAGTGCTTTTTTTCTATTTCTCTTTCTCTTTTCATAATATCTCTTTTTTCTCTTTTCTCTTTTTTCTCAATATAGGACTCTTTTTTTATAAGAAGAATGCTTCATAGACAGCTCATTATGGTTACGCTGCAGGTTTCCACCATGTCAGCATAGATTAGACCAGCGGCCCAGGCGTTTCTCTAACACATATACATAACTCCATGGACTTACAAGCTCCCCTTTCATTTCCCATGAAAGCATGATGACCCACAAGTATAGGGGGTGTATCGCAGTATTTTCGAGGGAAGTGAAACCCAATTTATTGATTCGACACAAGGGGAGCCAACGAATATTTATAAGCCTTAACAACCGAGTTGTCAATTCAGCTGCACCTAGAAACAATCTTGCTCACAGCAGTTTATCAGTAGCAACAGTTTTGTAGTAGGAATAGCAAAGTAACAACAGTAGTAAAGCAAAGACAGTAGTAAGAAAAGCAGTAAACAGTGGGATTCGAGTGCGGTAGGCATAGGGATGGATGGACGGGTGTTGCATGGACAAGACAATTCACATAGCAATCAGAACATAGGGCAATTGCAGATAAATAAGATAAAGCATCCAAGTACTAGACAATCCTAGGCATGTTTTCCATATATAGTCATACGTGCTCGCAATGAGAACTTGCACAACATCTTTTGTCCTGCCAGCCCGTTTGTAGCGGGGCCTCTAGGGAACTACTGGCAATTAAGGTGCTTCTTTTAATAGAGCACCGGAGCAAAGCATTAACACTCCTGTGAACACATGTGATCCTCACATCAAAGCCATTCCCTTCCGGTTATCCCGATTTCTGTCACTTTCGGGGCCATAGGTTTCGGACAACAATGTGTGTATACAACTTATAGATAAGACCAAAAACAATACTATCATAATGAATCAATAATAAGTTCAGATCTGAAATCATGGCACTCGGGCCCTAGTGACAAGCATTAAGCACAACAAGTCGCAACAAAGTCATAAAGCACTAATAGAAGATACTAGGCACCATGCCCTAACAATCTGATGCCATTACATGAACGATCTCATCCAATCCCTACCATCCCCATAGCCTACAGCGGGGGATTACTCACTCATAGATGGGGAAAACATGGATGATCGATGGAGATGATGGTGGAGAACGATGGAGATGGCTCCAGGGGCACTTCCCCGTCCCGACAGGGTGCCGGAACAGAGACTTTCTGTCCCCCGAATCTCCCCTTTGGTGGTGACGGCACTGCGGAACTTCTTCTGGAAAAACGTCGAACCCCCCCCCCCCCCCCCCGGAGTTTTTAGGTCAGAAGGCTTCTTATAGGTGAAGAGGGA
Organism: Avena eriantha; assembly: GCA_910589775.1. Taxonomy (NCBI): domain Eukaryota; kingdom Viridiplantae; phylum Streptophyta; class Magnoliopsida; order Poales; family Poaceae; genus Avena; species Avena eriantha. Next base: position 464,205,319 of record OU342741.1, read on the forward strand.
GACCAAGGGGGTGCCTGGGGCCACCACACCATGCCCTGGCGCGGCCAGGCCCAGCCCGCGCCTGGGGGTGGTGTGGCCAGGACCTGGCCCTTCTCCGTCTCGTATTCTGGCTCCTGGAGTCTACTAGAAAAATAGACACTTTGGCTTTTGTCCCATCCAATTCCGAGAATATTCATTTTCTGACTTTCCTGGAACCAAAAACAGCAGAAAACAAGCAGCTGGCACTGTGGCTCTTGTTAATAGGTTAGTCCAAGAAATCATATGAAAAGTACTCCAAAGTGTGGACAAAACACAAGAAAGTGGATAAAACCAAGCATGGAGCATCAAAAATTATAGATAAATTTGCAATGTATCAAAGCATGGTTCTGCTAATTCCCGACAAATAAGTGCAAGCATATACAACATAGAAGACACAATGGTTCAAGTTTATTAAGGGCAAGAAAAGTAAAGTGTGCCATCAAGTTCGTGAGAGCTTTAATCACTAGTTTTCTCAAAACAAGTTTAATTTGGAAGGTAAACAAAAGCATGAATATACTTGGAATAGCATAAGCTAGTAGGAAGGTATGGTGGACTCTTTGGAATAACTTGGTTTAGGCAGTTGGATGCATGAGTGTAACTCATACTTTGTTGTGGAGGCTAGCAAAAGACTGGGAGCGACAAACTAAGAGAGCAATAATGGCCATAATCATGCAGAGCGACAAAACATCATTGATCAAAGCATAAAGTGATACTACAAGTTGAAACTAAAGGATCATAAAGGCTATGGTGACTTGAGATAGTCATAACATGGTGTGAGCATGCGCCAAGTCAACACAAATAAAGCATCAAAGGAGAATACCACTATACTATGCTTTAATATGCTAAAACAACGCATGATTCATCCAAGGCACATTAAACAATCTCAATTGTTTATAACAAGTCATGCTACAGCAAAGAATACTAAGCATAAAGCCAAAACAATATCAAGCATGGCATGACAAAGCATAGGCCACAGTCAAAAACGAACTCTTTTTACCACAAAAGTATGAACTTTCCTACTCTTTTCCAAACCAAACCAAACTATTTGCAAACCAATGTATGAAAGAGGGGGTCCAACAAATTTATTCAGAAAACTAAGCAAACCAAAGCAAACGAAAAACCGAAATGAAAACGAAAAAGAAGACACTCCAAGAAAAACACAACTGTGCATGAAACAATAAAATGAAGCGTTTGGAAGAAACCTAGGATTTTTTTAATTGATGAAGAAGGGGATGCCTTGGGCATCCCCAAGCTTTGACGCTTGTATTTCTTGGATATTTCTTGGGGTGACACGCGTGGCATCCCCAAGATTGAGCTTTAGTCCATTCTTCATCTCATTACTCATTCCTTCCATACACCTGAAATTTTTCCTTCATACAAAACTTCACACAATCTTTATTAGCAACATTAGTGCACTTAAAATAAATAAGTCTTAAGGTTCAGTTCTAACACCAAATAAGCTTCCATTAGAACACTAGCTACTGTAGCACTTCCCTCAAAAAGCTCAATTCCCCAAAAGAACTCAAGAAGGAACCAACAAGAAGCAAATGCAGAAAATGGCAGAAATCTGTCAAAACAGACCAGCAGGTAAAGACGAATTTTTTCGAAGACCTTCTGTTGCTCAAATAAAAAAGTGTTGAACTAACGAAAGTTATATAAAAACATGGGGCAGATGCACAAAAATTAACGCCTCAAAAAGACGTTCAGATATTTTACACGATTTTTTACGGTGAAACACAGAAATCTGTTTCGGGACAACAACTTTCCCAATCATTACTTCTCTCTCATTAGAGGTTACTCTTGGCACCAAAAGCAAATAAAAAGGATAAGAAGAGATTATTACAAAGGTAATAACTTCCAAGACTCATCTAAAACTTTTGGGTTATCTCCCAATAAGTACTTTTCTTTAACGCCTTTAAGTTAGGCATAAGAAGCAAGAAAAAGAATCAAGTGTTCTCAAATGAAGAAGCATTAAGATCAATACCAAAAATATTTTCAACAAGGCAAGGTATATCATCCAAATAAGTTCTAGAGGATCCTCTCTCAATACTCTTAGGTTCACTATTCTCATCAAAAGGATTTGCAGGAATAATCCAATCAAGATTCTTTTCTATGGCATCATGTATTGCTACTAGTTTAGAGGGTATTGGTATCTTAGGTTCCTCCCCATTAGGTTCGGTTTTGTTCATTTTTTCTCGTGTACCAACAACATCTACACATGAGACTAGCATATTGAAACGTTCAAAGACTTTCCTAGCTTCCTTGGCAACATCATAGAACTCCTTAAACAAAGTTTCTAGAATAAAATCCCTCTTTTCAGGATCCTCTATTTCTTTAAGCTTAAGAAACATTACTTGCATTAAGGAGTTGAGGTTAACAAACCTAGCTTCTAACATATGAATTAAAGAAGCTGGAGCAATCTCATAGTTTGGAGCAAGTTCTGCAAGGGATCTATCCTCACTATCCTCATGTTTACTAACATGATTAAAGAATTCTTCAATATTATCTTTCCCAATTATAGAACCACTACCAATTGAAAGGTCTTTCAGGGTGAATCTGGGGACCAACATGGTGTGCTAAAGAGGAGGTAACAACTAAAGGAAACTTAATTTTTTTGTGTTTTTGAATAAGAAAGCAAACAAGTAAAACTAATTTTTTTGTGTTTTTGAATAAAGAAAACAAGCAAACAAAGCAAAAAGAAACTAAGCAAAACAAAAACAACAAAGTAAAGAGATTGGTTATGAGGGACTCCCCTTGTGAAGATGTCCTTGACTCCCCGGCAACGGCGCCAGAAAAATGCTTGATGGCTCAATGCACGGCGCCCAGGAAAATGCTTGATGGCGGTGTTGATGTAGAGCTCGTTGGGAACCCCAAGAGGAAGGTATGATGAGCACATCAGCAAGTTTCCCTCAGTTAAGAAACCAAGGTTTAATCGAACCAGTAGGAGCAAGGAAACACCCCAAAGGTGTTACTAGCTAAGCTTTGGCAGGGCGCACTACCGGTGCTAGTAGCAACGTGGAGACCTGCACAATACAACCATAGAACTTTGTCCCCAACTTGCGATGAGGTTGTCAATCTCACCGTGTTTTGCGGAAAACAAAGGATTAAACGTATCGAATGGAAGGAAGTAAAAGTTTGCAGAAAGTAAACACAAAGCAGTAAAAGATGGTAGATTGTATGTAAAGAAAATGACCGGGATCCATAGTTCACTAGAGGTGGCTCTCCTTAAGATAGAACACGTTGGGTGAACAAATTACAGCGGGGCAATTGACAAACATCGAGAAAGCAATACATTCATATACTAATCATCTTGACTCCTTTGAGACTTGATTGGGCATTACAACATAATACATAGACCGCCATCCAACTGCATCTATGACTAATAATCCACCTTCAGGTTATCATCCGAACCCCCTCCAGTATTAAGTTGCAAGCAACAGATTATTGCTTTACAAACTGCGTGTAAAGTAAACAATACGATTGTTCTATGAACAAAGGATTGTTGTTTTCTCCCTAGTAGCAACACCACATCTAGTACCTTAGAGATTTATGTCACTTCCCCAGATTACCAGAGGCATGAACCCACTATCGAGCATAAATACTAACTCTTGGAGTTGCTAGCATCTACTTGGCCAAGATAGCTACTAACAACAGAAAGCATGCAAGATCACAAATAACAAAGACATGATAGAATCAATAATCAATCTGAAATAGCATCTCAATATCCATCGGATCCCCGCAAACACAACATGCAGAATTAAAAATAGATGATCTTGATCATGAACAGAGCTCACAAGATCTAGACATGAAAGCACAAAGGAGGAGAGCCAGCCATCTAGCTACTACATGGATCCGTAGTCCAAGGATGAACTATTCACGCATCACACCGGAGACTTGTATGGTGATGAAGAAGGCCTCCAGGGTGAATTCCCCTCTCTGGCAGGGTGCCGAGAAGAGCTTCAGATCCCTCCCGATCTAGGGATGGAGATGACGGCGGCTACATACTCTTTTGTGGATTTTTGATCGGGCCTTAGGGTTTTCGTCCTGAGGGCAATATATAGGCGGAAGGAGAGGCCGAGGGGGTGCCGGGAGCGGCCACACCACCCCCTGGCGCGGGCCAGGCCTGGCCGCGCGACCAGGTGGTGTGGTGGCCCCCTGGCCCCTCTCCGTCTCGTTTTCTGGCACTTGATGACATCGAGAAAAATAGGAACTTTGGCTTTTGTCCCGTCCAATTCCGAGAATATTCATTTTCTGACTTTCCTGGAACCAAAAACAGCAGAAAACAGGCAGCTGACACTGTGGCTCTTGTTAATAGGTTAGTCCAAGAAATCATATGAAAAGTACTCCAAAGTTGGAACAAAACACAAGAAAGTGGATAAAACCAAGCATGGAACATCAAAAATTATAGATACATTTGCAATGTATCAAGGACACCTTCAAAGTTCATAAGAGTGACTAGATACAAATAGTTTAAAACAAGCAATATCAAAGTTATGCATCAATCAACTAGTCTTGGGACAATGCACATAGAACTAAGAATGGCCACTATGCTCTCAAAGAAGGTGCATAAAGAAAGAAGGTGGCGACTCAACATAAAAGTAAAAGAAAGGCCTTCATAGAAGGGAGTAGGGTTTCAAGTCTCATAAAGAACCTTCCAAAAATTATGGTACTTGCTAGATTTCAGCTCTCATTGCCCCTATCATAAGCATCTTGAAGGTGATTAAGGTTAAAGTGACACAACTAAGAGGATATGCTTGACAAGTTATGAACCAAAATCTCATGCCCCTTACTTACGAAGACCGAACCTCATGCTACTCAACTTTAGTCACAAGTAAGCTCTTGTCATTGTAAGTACATATGTATCACTTAGAACCGCCAACGGGGTACCCCTTGCAAATGATACAGGAGCTATCTCATAATCAAAATGACAAGTCAAGCAGACAATGAGCATCTCAGCGATCTTTTTATTTGTTATTTGCATAGGTTTTTATTGAGGATGCTTCATAGAGTGCTTATTATGGTGATGCTGCAAGTTTCCACCATGATTAGGCATGGCTTAGGCTAGCGGCCCAGGCGTTTCTCTAACACACATACAAACTCCATAATCTTACAAGTTCCACTTTTATTTCACACCGCCGGGATCCATAAGCAAAAGAACATGATATCAACAGGGTACAAAGTACAAGTGCAATGTTAAAAGCATTCCCCATGATACATGGTTCTGCTGATTTCAACTTATAAAGCGCAAGCATATACGCAACAAAGAAGGACCCAATGGTTCAATTTTATTAAATGCAAGAAAAAGTAAAGTGTGCCATCAAGTTCGTGAGAGCTTTAATCACTAGTTTTCACATAACAAATTTAATTTGGAAGGTAGACAAAAACAAGAATATACTCGGAATAGCATATGCTAGTAGGTAGGTATGGTGGAATCTTTGAAATAACTTGGTTTAAGGAGTTGGATGCATGAGTGGAATTCATACTTGGTTGTGGAGGCTAGCAAAAGACTGGGAGGAACAAACTAAGAGAGCAATAATGGCCATAATCATGCAGAGCGACAAAAAATCATTGATCAAAGCATAAAGTGATACTACAAGTTGAAAACTAAAGGATCATAAAGGCTATGGTGACTTTGGATACTCATAACATGGTGTGAGCATGCGCCAAGTCAACCCAAACAAATCATCAAAGGATAATACCACAATACTATGCTTTAATATGCTAAAACAACGCATGATTCATCCAAGGCACATTAAGCAATCTCAATTGTTTATAACAAGTCATGCTACAACAAAGAATATTAAGTATAAAGCCAAAACAATACCAAGCATGGCATGACAAAACATAGGCCACAGTCAAAAACAAACTCTCTTTACCACTTAAGCATGAGCTTTCCTACTCTTTTCGAATCCAAACCAAACTATTTAAAAATCAATGTATGCAATAGGGGGTCCAACCAATTTATTCAGCGAACTAAGCAAACCAAGCAAACGAAACCAAAACGAAAACCAAAAAGAAGACGCTCCAAGAACAACACAACTATGCATGAAACAATAAAAATGAAGCGTGTGGAAGAAACCTGGGATTTTTATTGATGAAGAGGGGGATGCCTTGGCCATCCCCAAGCTTTGACGCTTGCACTTCTTGGATATTTCTTGGGGTGAGACGCGTGGCATCCCAAAGCATCTCATTACTCATTCCTTCCATACATCTGAAATTTTTTCTTCATACAAAACTTCACACAATTTTTATTAGCAACATTAGTGCACTCAAGATAATAAGTCTTTAGGTTCAGTTCTAACACCAATAAAACTTCTATTAAAACACTAGATATTTTAGCACTTCCCTCAAAAATCTCGAGTCCCCAAAAGAACTCAAAAAGGAACCAACAAGAAGCAAATGCAGAAAATGGCAGAAATCTGTCAAAACAGACCAGCAGGTAAAAACAGATTTTTTCTAAGACCTTCTGTTGCTCAAATCAAAAAGTTTTGAACTAACAAAAGTTAGATAACATCTTGGGTCAGAAGCAAAAAAATTCACGCCTCAAAAGGACGTACAGAGATTTTACACAAATTTTTACGGTGAAGCACATAAATCTGTTTCGGGACAGCAACTTTCCCAATCATTACTTCTCTCTCATTAGAGGTTACTCTTGGCACAAAAAGCAAATAAAAAGGATAAGGAGCGGTTATTACTGAAGTAATAACTTCCAAGACTCATCTAAAACTTTTGGGTTATCTCCCAATAAGTACTTTTCTTTAACGCCTTTAAGTCAGGCATAAGAACCAAGAAAAAGAATCAAGTATTCTAAAATAAATAAGCATTAAGATCAATACTAGAAATATTTTCAACAAGGCAAGGTATATCATCCAAATGAGTTCTAGAGGATCCTGTCTCACTACTCTTACGTTCACTATTTTCATCAAAAGGGTTTTCAGGAACAATCCAATCAGGATTCTTTTCTATGGCTTCATGTATTGCTACTAGTTTAAAGGGTATTGGTATCTTAGGTTCCTCCCCATTAGTTTCAGTTTTGTTCATCTTTTCTCGTGTACCAATAACATCTACGTATGAGCCTAGCATATTAAAACGTTGAAAAACTTTTCTAGCTTCCTTAGCAACATCATGGAATTCCTTAAGCAAAGTTTCTAGAATAAAATCCCTCTTTTCAGGGTCCTCAATTTCTTTAAGCTTAAGAAACATTACTTGCATTAAGGGATTAAGGTTAACAAACCTAGCCTCCAACATGTGAACTAAAGAAGTTGCAGCAATTTAATAATTTGGAGCAAGATCGGCAAGGGATCTATCCTCAATATCCTCATGCTTACTAACATGATTAAAGAATTCTTCAATATTGTCTTTCTCAATTATAGAGCCACTACCTATTAAAAGGTCTTTCAGGGTAAACTTAGGAATCAACATGATGAGCTAAGAAAAAGGTGACAACTATAGAGGACTTAATTTTTGTGTGTTTTTAATAAAGAAAGCAAACTTGTAAAACTATTTTTTTGTGTTTTTGAAAAAGAAACAAGCAAACAAAGGAAAAAAAGAAACTAAGCAAAACAAAAATAACAAAGTAAAAAGATTGGTTATGAGGGACTCCCCGGCACCGACGCCAGAAAAATACTTTGATGGCTCGTGATTGATGAGCTCGTTGGGGAACCCCAAGAGGAAGGTATGATGAGCATAGAAGTAAGTTTCCCTCAGTTATGAAACAAAGGTTATCGAACTAGTAGGAGCAAGGAAACACCCGAAAGGTGTTGCTAGCTGAGCCTTGGCAGGGCACACTACCGGTGCTAGTAGCAACGTGGAGACCTACACAACACAACCACAGAACTCTGTCCCCAACTTGCGATGAGGTTGTCAATCTCACCGGTTTTGCTGAAAACAAAGGATTAAACGTATCAAATGGAAGGAAGTAATAGTTTGCAGAAAGTAAACACAAAGCAGTAAACAGTTTGATTGTAGATTGAATGTAAAAGAAAGGACCGGGGTCCATAGTTCACTAGAGGTGGCTCTCCTTAAGATAGATAACATTTTGGGTGAACAAATTACAGCGAGGCAATTGACAAACATCGAGAAAGCATACAAGCATATACTAATCATCTTGACTCCTTTGAAACTTGATTGGGCATTACAACATTATACATAGACCGTCATCCAACTGCATCTATGACTAATAATCCACCTTCAGGTTATCATCCGAACCTCCTCCCGTATTAAGTTGCAAGCAACAGATTATTGCATTACTAATTGCGTGTAAAGTAAACAATATGATTGTTCTATGAACAAAGGATTGTTGTTTTCTCCCTAGTAGCAACATCACATCTAGTACCTTAGAGATTCTGTCACTTCCCCAGATTACCAGAGGCATGAAACCACTATCGAGCATAAATACTAACTCTTGAAGTTGCTAACATATACTTGGCCAAGATAGCTACTAATAACGGAAAGCATGCAAGATCACAAATAACAAAGACATGATAGAATTAATAATCAATCTGAAATAGCATCTCAATATCCATCGGATCCCCGCAAACACAACATGCAGAATTACAAATAGATGATCTTGATCATGAACGGAGCTCACAAGATCTAGACATGAAAGCACAAAGGAGGAGAACCAGCCATCTAGCTACTACATGGACCCGTAGTCCAAAGATGGACTACTCACGCATCACACCGGAGGCTTGCGTGATGATGAAGAAGGCCTCCAGGGTGAAATCCCCTCTCCGGCAGGGTGCCGAGAAGAGCTTTAGATCCCTCCCAATCTAGGGATGGAGATGACGACGGCTACAGACTCTTTCGTGGATTTTTGATCGGGTACTTAGGGTTTTTGTATCGGAGGCAATATATAGGCGGAAGGAGAGGCCGAGGGGGTGCCTGGGGCAGCCAGACCACCCCCTGGCGCGGGCCAAGCCTGGCCGCGCGGCCAGGTGGTGTGGATAGGCCCTAGCCCCTCTCTATCTCGTATTCTGGCTCCGTGTGTCCCTCGGTAAAATATTGAATTTGGCTTTTGTCCCGTCCAATTCCGAGAATATTCATTTTCTGACTTGCTTGGAACTAAAAACAGCAGAAAACAGGCAGCTGGCACTGTGGCTCTTGTTAATAGGTTAGTCCAAGAAATCATATGAAAAGTACTCCAAAGTGTGAATAAAACACAAGAAAGTAGATAAAACCAAGCATGGAACATCAAAAATTATAGATACATTTGCAATATATCACTCTCCTACACAAGATGCTGTCTATTGTTTTCCATGCTTTCTATTTTATAGGAAGCCACTTGGAAAGAGAGGGTTTGATAAGTTTACCGTGGATGGGTTAAAAAATGGAAGAAAGTAAACAATGGAAAGGATTGTGCCTTCTTAACTCACATGGGGAAGGATAGTAAATCTGCTCATAATTATGCTGTCAAATGTTATGATAATTTGAAGAATAAGCCATGTCATATGGAACAATTGGTGGAGAAGCAAACAGAAGAGGATATCAAAAGAAATAGGTTGCGGCTGAAAGTAACAATTGATGTATTATGGTGGTTGGCATTCCAAGCTTGTCCCTTCCGATGCCATGATGAAAGTGTTGGCTCAACAAATCAAGGTAATTTTCTTGAAATGGTGAAACTGATAGCTTCTTATGATGATGAAATTGGGGCTGTTGTATTGGGTAATGCTCCACACAATGCTAAGTATACCTATCCCCCCCATTCAAAAAGAAATCTGCATATCATTGCTTCCAATGTTCAAAGAGAAATTCGTAAAGAAATTGGTGATGCTAAGTTCTGCTTGCTTGTTGACGAGTCAAGGGATGAATCAAGAATATAGCAAATGGTAGTGGTGATTCATTTTGTTGATAAAAGTGGTTTCACTAGAGAGCGTTTTCTTGATATTGTTCATGTTTTGGATACATCTTCAGCTACTTTGAAACATGCACTATCTTCTGTTTTGGTTCAACATCAATTAGATGTTAATAAAATTCGTGGATAAGGATATGATGGGGCTAGTAACATGCGTGGGGAGTGGAATGGACTACAAGCCAAGTTCATGGACGAGTGTCCTTATGCCTATTATATTCATTGTTTTGCTCATCAGTTGCAGCTAGCTCTTTTTGCCACATCTAAAGAAGTAGCTGATGTTCACAACTTTTTTGATCATATTGCTCTTGTTGTCACTGTGGTTGTGTCTTCTAGCAAGAGAAGTGATGAGCTACATGCTCATCAAGTTGCTGAAATGGAGAATCTCATTGAGCTTAGTGAGCTTGACACAGGAAGTGGGGAAAATCAAGTTGGAACTTTACAGCTGCCGTGTGACACTAGGTGGAGTTCTCACTATGCATCAGTTTGAAGCCTTTTGAACAAATAGAAACCTACACTTCTGGTACTTAAAAGTATTGCTACTTCTAAAGGTTCTGGTACTTCACCTTCAGCACGAGCAAAGGCTAATGGTTCTGCTAAGATGATGATGTTTTTTGACTTCATATTTATTCTACATGTCATGAAAGAACTTATGTGAATCACAAATTTGTTATGCAAAAAGTTGCAGCTAAAGTCTCAAGATATTGTGAATGTCATGGATGACGTGAAGCCTACAAAAATGTTGATTCAGAAGCTACGGGATAATGGTTGGAGCAAGCTTAAAACTGATGCGCTTTCTTTTTGTGCGAAACAGGGAGTTAAAACACTAGACTTTGGTGAGTTTTATGTGGATTATATTAAATCTCGTGCCGATGATGAGATTACGGTTGAGCATCACTATCGGTGTGATATTTTCATGGTTGTTGTGGATCAGCAGTTACAAGAGCTGAACTCTAGATTCAATAAACAAGTCACTGAATTTCTCATTATGTGCACTTCCTTGGACCCTAGAAGCTCATTTAGTTCATTTGACATTGATATTGTGTGTTCTCTAGTTTCAAAATTCTACCCTGCTGATTTTGAAGAACAAGAAATGGAGATTCTGAGATGTCAATTGCGGCATTATGAGCATGATATACCTACAAGCCCGAAGTTTCAGAATTTGACAAATGTGTCGGAGCTTTGTCAACAACTTGCGGCAACCGGAAAAAATGATGATTATCACTTGATTGACAGGTATAAATTGTTCTTGGTTGCTATACTAGTTGATTAATCGCTGCTAAGATACTAACTCATTGTCTCATTTTAATAAACAGATTGATTCGCCTTGTTCTTACTTTACCGGTCTCTACCGCTACCACTGAACGTGCATTTTCTGCAATGAAACTTGTGAAAACAAGGCTTCGGAATAATATGGAAGATGGATTCCTAAGAGATTGCTTGGTGACGTACATTGAAAAGGAGATTGCTCTTGGAATATCGACAGATGCAATTATTGATGAGTTTAATGAAGAGTGGATTTTAATTGAAAAGTGTTAGTTGCTCAACCTCATGTTGTCTAGCTACTTTTCAGCAATATGCAATTATACATCCTTTTGTCCTCGACAATTATTCAGCGAATATAATGGCGGTATAATCAGTAGAAAAGATATATTTTGCTATCACTACGTCCATTTGTTTTGTCTTTTTTAGCATTTGTGAGTTGCCTTCTTTGTTCGGCCCCCCCTCAAAAAAAAATTATGCCTCCGCCAATGGTGAAAACTATCTGGACACGTGCTCTTCGGCGTGCGACCTCGCGCTCGCCAGCAGAGCAGCCTTTCCTGACGCATGGGCTCCCTCGACACGTGCTCAACGGTGTGTTGCCATCCCAAACGCGTGGTCGTCGGCGGCGGCGGTGGAAGCTTCCTCCTAGCGCTTAGTGGTTGGGCGGCGGTGTCTCCTCCTCAGCTCGCGTGCTTCTGCAGCGCGCGCGCTGCTCCTCATCTGTAAAAGAGAGAACAAAGGATTTTATTGTCGGTAGCGACTCACGAGGAGATAAGGTGAGAGAGGGAGTGGTTGACTCATACCACGGTCGATGGATTTTCCGAACCGTGGCGCCAAAGCGAGCGATCTGTGCGGTGCTTATTGTTATCTTTTCCGAATAATGAAAGATGTGGAAAGATTGTTTATGCCATGATATGGTTCCAAACGTTGCATTCCAATATATTGTTGGTGTTAGCCTTTTGTCACGATAACAAGTTTGCTTGTGCAAGAAAAATGTTCAATGGAGTATCATCTTTAATTATGGGAACTCGTATATCCTTCTAACCGGGCTACACTCTTTTTAGTATGAAAGTTGTTTTGAAATAGGTAAAATTGGATCACACAATAATTTTAATGGTGGTACTTTGGATTGGATACTAGGCCATCCCTGCTCATCGCGATGCAGGATTAGAGTCTAGATATGTTAGTTCAAGCTTTATTTACTTGAAACTGCATCTACAACCAATACCGGATCCGTGGCGCAATGGTAGCGCGTCTGACTCCAGATCAGAAGGTTGCGTGTTCGATTCACGTCGGGTTCAATACCCCCGATCAAATGCCGGTTGTTATTTTTTTCTCTCTTTGCCTTCGCTAGTTTTGGGCCTTGGGTCTTCTGGATACTGCTGGGAGAAGCAAGCCAAATGTAAGCAAGGCCGCCTGGGAATGTTCGGTCGGCCCTTTTTCCCCAGCAAAGTTTGTCGGCATTTGCCCAGGCGTGTTTTGGACAGCAACTACACAAAATCGCTACACACTGCTTAGGATAAATTTCGAGCTGGAGGAGACGGAAACAATAAAAGACGTTTGCTTTCTCTTAGCTAACAGATCATCTCTTAACAACCATATGTCATTATGTCTCATCATATATTTAGTGATATTTGTTGCTAGAGATATGACCAAGAAATAACTCATTGGACATCATATTTGTAGGAAATGTTTATATGTGTGGCTTGCAACATTATAATTCGTACTACATTATTTGTTCCTGGAATTACTGGATATGGAAATTACCTTTGCATTGGATATTGCTTAACTCAAATGGAATTTATTTGAGGAAGCCGGTACAATAAAAACTAGCAAAAATTGTTCAGCCGTGGACAAATAGGAGACTATGTTGGGTGCAGTGGCATGTCCTGAACGCATATGGGCCTCAATCTTGTCCGCGGTTCAGCACAAGTCGTTGGAGTTGCCTTAACGATAATGATCCCAAAAGAATCTACAACACTCAATAGTGAATGTTGCCTGCACTTTGTGGACGGTCTATAGGGAAATTTTCAAAAAATTCATGCAGAGATGAACTAAAGATTAAAAAAAAATTGTGGAAAACTAAAGATAAATTTGACACTCTTGTTAACATAGGTCTAGTTATGCAGAGTCGAAATATTATTGTCTATTAGGAGTAGTGTTTAAGACCCGGCAGCAACGCGGGGTATTTCTAGTCCACTCACTAATCTCTATCCAGCAACTCTCTACAACAACGAAGCAAAACCAGCGTATAGAAGACGTGACTTTTAGACTACGTCCGTTTCACAATATAAAACATTTTTGACAAGCTGTTTTAGCTTTCTCGGAAGGCTTATATTATGGAAGAGGGAGTAACTGACAAGGCGAATACAATTAGTCGTTATTTGATGTGCAGCGACATTTGAGCATATCGGACGATTTATGATAAGTTTTTCATTGCTAAGATCTTCCGAATCTGCCACTCATGCCTTTTATGTTGCGTTGGTCATTATAGTACTACTAGTAGATAATCATAATCCCTTTTCTTCCACCCGTTCTTGCCTTTTTCGCGTTTATTGAACTCGTTTTTACAGCTAATTTCCAACACCAGAACATTAAGTTAGCACAGTACTCCACAACCTAGTTCGGCATCAGCCATAAAATGAACCTCGTACTGTACTAGTGTAGATTAGAGGATATATCTCAAGGAATCAATTACTAGTGGAAAGTGTCGATTAAGGCAGTAGCAGTACTGTAACATTGAGCATCAAAAACTGAAACTGAAGGGTTTGCGCTATCGGGGCGAACAAAAAAAGGTCAACGAACCCGACATGTCCTTGTGTCGGACGCCTGCCTCTCACCAAATAATTCAGCTCATTTCACCTTCGTGATTGCAATGTGGTAGTAGTAGTTGCAGGCTCGCAGTGCACCGGCCGGCCGGCACTGCACGCCCGCCGCTTTTGGTTCCCGCCCAGGTACTACGTCCTCAACTATGAGCCGGCGTTGACTCCTGCTAAAGCTTCAGCACATCTCCTGCATTATATTGCATGTTCCGCACGGCTCGTCTTCATGTTTTTTACCGCCTGACTTCGTGAAAGAAGAGAAAGAGAACATCGGTATATGGCAATCGGCTCAATGCAATGATCGCAAAAAAAGGATATCGAAACTACAGTGCATAGTTTGGGTTCGATCATTACATTGCTTTCTCATGCAGTAGTATGCTTTTTTGCGGAATATCTACTTCGCCTCTATGCGTACTCGTCTCTATACACCATGGGCTAACAAATTTGACGCCTCGTTTAGATCCCGGAACTCAAAACATACTCTCTCTGTCTCACTTTACTCTGCGTTTTAGGTTTAGTCAAAGTCAAACTTTATAAACTTTGGCTGTGTATATCATAAAAAATATCAACATCTAAAATATGTAATAAATATAATTAGACTCGCCATAAAACATACTTTTATATTGTATGCAATTGATTTCATAAATGTTGGTATTTTGTAGAAGATGGTTAGATAAGTTTTAATATGTTTGACTTTGACCAAACCTAAAACGAAGAGTAATTTGGGACAGAGGGAGTAGGAGTAAAATAAAAACAGAGGAGTTGAGATGTCATGCATTCGGGATTTTTATAGTACTACTGTAGTAGCCAAAACCGGAGGTAAACTTTTAAGGAGCCACCCGTCTGGATGTCACGCGAGAAAAAAATGTAGGATTTGTAGAAACAAAGAGATGAAACCATGAGGTAAGATCTTATATTTGTTTTCCTCGAAAATTCCAATAGGAAATATATAAAAGGAAATTACGACTAATACACTAGTCCCTAAGCACAGTTTCATCGGACACGTGTCTCACCTCAGACATGGTGAAATAACATAAATAAAGAGTCTAGGTGATGAGACACGCTAGAAATGGGCGATCATGAGGAACCCTACATCGGCAGACGTTTTGTTGCATGCCCATGTGTTCAAGACGCATGGGCCACATTTTTTTTACTATGCATGCATGTTTCCATTGTGGGTCTCTAGGAAAATGGTCGAACAAGCTTAACTCTTAACAATGTGACTTTGGCATTAATTATACTACTGAAAATACCCCTAACCCTCTTACTTTCTCAGTCACTCTCCTCAATCTGGACAGATGTGGTGGCGGTGTTTGTGATGTCCTAGCTATCTCACACCATTCCAAGGAGAGAGACCGTATGGTGTGTGAGGGTATGGCGGCTCGTCCGAGCTGGTATATATGCATGGGGGAGCGATGGAGGAAGAGGAGAAAGTTGAGGCCAATCTCAAGCCAAACGAACCTCTTTGTCGTGACTCGTTGATAACCGTATTTAACTATTTTTGCAGTTCAATCTTACTAATTTCAAGTATTTTATATTGGAGTATCGGAGTAAATGGTTAGTAATGAGTAATTAATTGCAAGATTTGCATCAATCTATTTTGTTATGTCTTATGCACATTTTTTTGAAAAGAAAGCGGTAGGGAAACACCTACGTCAACTTTTTTTAAATAATAAGAACCTAAATATGTATCCGAGAGAACTTAAACCTATGTGACTGGGTTTTACACCCACCTTCCTAACCAAGTGAGCTAGACACGCATCTTAATAGACCATGCAGTTTTTACTAGGATGGAGCATTTCCATATGTGACACATTGTTAAAGGGGCATCTAGACCGGAAGCCGAACACCCGCTAATACCATGGTTGTACCACATGTCAGCCCCTTCGCCTTATCTATTTATTTTCTTTGAGAAACCCTTTGCAAACAAAAGAACTTCCGTGAAGGCAGACATGGAATGTGATCAAATCATATAACAATTCTTGGTAAAGAAAATATATGCTAACAAAAAATGTCTTCCAGTGCTATTAATATAACGGGTAATGTCCTCTACTTTTCCTTCAAGAGTACTTCCACCCACTAGTAGAAAAAAGGGCCTATAGTCCCGGTTCATAAGACCATTTGTCCCGGCAATCACTCAGAACTAATATTGGTTCCGGTTCGGGCACGAACCGGAACCAATGGGTGTCCACGTGGACGCGCGCGACGAGGGGGTGGATCATTGGTCCCGGTTTGCAAACCGGGACCAATGGGTCTTCACGTGAACGCTTCCGCAACGAGGGGGTGTGGATCATTGGTCCCGGTTCGTGGCACGAACCGGGATCGTTGGTCTCTGCATTTTGGGCTATTTTTATGCCGCGGCAGGGTTTTGTTTTTTTCATTTATTTATTTGATGTTTTGTATTCAATTTAATGGTACTACATATATACAACAATAATGAAACCACGATACATATATATATATATTACACATCATGATCACAAATATATTATACACCGTCTCATCCGTCTTCTTGGTCGAAACATATTAATTACAAACGATACTCACATGAATTTGATCTAATTTACATCTTCTTTTTTACATTTCACCCTTCTAAATGAACCGGGTAATAGTATCTTCTTTCGGATCTATGACTTGTTCTAATAAGAATCCGACAATTTCCTCTTGAATTGCTTGCACGCGTTCTTATGACAGAAGAACGTCCCGCATCCGTTCGATCTAATTTAAAGAAGGGGATCAATATATATGAATGAAACTAAACACAATTGGTGGTAATAAAATAAAGTTGTGATTATTGTTTATCGTACTTCAATTTTTTGATGTTCCGGTCTGCGTCCTTCTCTTTGGTCGTCTGGCGAATGAACTCGCAGACATAGTATCCACATAAGTTATTTCCGGCTTCCTGCCTCAAGCACTTTACGAGAACGGAGTTCAATCAAAATAATAATCAAACATGATAATTGTGGTATTAAAACTAGGATCAAAGAGATGCGTGGATCTAGCAAGTAGTACTTACAATCAATGGTTGAAATGTAAGCTCTGGCTTCCAAACAGCCCTAGTGTTGGCGGTGAACCGTTTCCAAGAGAATGCTCGGGATAAACAAAGGACGAAGTTAAAGGTCCCAAAAGGTAAGGTCACCTCTAACTTCCATGAAAGGAGTAAAAGTCACATTGATCCACCAATTTGATGTACAAGAGTAAACAGTGAGAGTCGGGTAGGGTGACCAGTCTATCCCGTACCCAAACGATTAACTCCGTACATGAATAGGAAAATCGTGCAACCAAACTCTCGAAATTAGACTGAAGATCTCGAGAAGCGATGTGCAGAGAACAAAGGAGTGATACAGGATCTTCGTCGGACCTATCACAGATGATGTCGTTGCGCTGGAAACGCCGGAAGATACAAAGAAAATCGTACGAAAAGACACTATGATTAGGTTCTGCAATGGTTCCATTGGCATGAACAACACATGTTCAAGGTATACTCCAACTTCACCAATGCTCATCCTTCTGATGGCTCAATGCACTGCGCCCAGAAAAATGCTTGATGGCGGTGTTGATGTAGAGCTCGTTGGGAACCCCAAGAGGAAGGTATGATGAGCACAGCAGCAAGTTTCCCTCAGTTATGAAACCAAGGTTTAATCGAACCAGTAGGAGCAAGGAAACACCCCAAAGGTGTTACTAGCTGAGCTTTGGAAGGGCACACTACCGGTGCTAGTAGCAACATGGAGACCTGCACAACACAACAACAGAACTTTATCCCCAACTTGCGATGAGGTTGTCAATCTCACCGTGTTTTTCAGAAAAGAAAGGATTGAACGTATCAAATAGAAAGAAGTAAAAGTTTGTAGAAAGTAAACACAAAGAAGTAAATAGTTTGTAAATTAACCATCATATTGTCCAGAATAATTAATCATCATATTGTCTAGAAGTTTTGTTGCAGCACCCAAAGTGATGGTCATAAAGGTACCTCATACAGCACAATCCAATAGGTTCCTTGAAGAATAGTTCAATCCTGCATAAAAAGTTTGGATGATCATCCAAGCAGAAAGTCCATGAGTGGGACAATTCTTAAACAAAGATTTCATTATTTCCCAAGCTTGAGCAACATGCTAATTATCAAGTTGTTTAAACTTCATTATTTCACTTCTCATGGATATAATCTTAGTAGGACGATAGTATTTTCCAATAAAAGCATCTTTGCACTTAGTCCAAGAATCAATACTATTCCTAGTTAAGGAATTCAACCATTCTTTAGCTTTTCCTCTCAAAGAGAAAGGAAACCATTTCAACTTAATAATATCACCATCTATATCCCTATGCTTTTGCATCTCACAAAGTTCAACAAAGTTATTTAGATGGGAAGCAACATCTTCATTACCAATACCAGAAAATTGTTCTCTCATAACAAGATTGAGCAAAGCAGGTTTTATCTCAAAGAAAGTAGCTTCAAGAACATGTGGAGCAATAGGTGTGCTCATAAAATCATTGTTGTTGGTGCTAGTGAAGTCACACAACTTAGTGTTTTCAAGAGTAGTCATTTTTTTGGGTTTTAAAATAAGAAAGCAAACTAGTAAAAATAATTTTTTTGTGTTTTTGAAGAACAAAACAAGAAAACAAAGCAAAATGAAACTAAGTAAAAAAAGCAACAAAGTAAAGAGATTGGTTATGAGGGACTCCCCTTGTGAAGATGTCCTTGACTCCCCGGCAACGGCGCTAGAAAATCGCTTGATGGCTCAATGCACGACGCCCAGAGAAGTGCTTGATGGCGGTGTTCATGTAGAGCTTGTTGGGAACCCCAAGAGGAAGGTATGATGAGCACAGCAGCTAGTTTCCCTCAGTTATGAAACCAAGGTTTACTCGAACCAGTAGGACCAAGGAAACACCCCAAAGGTGTTACTAGCTGAGCTTTGGCAAGGCGCACTACCGGTGCTAGTAGCAACATGGAGACCTGCACAACACAACCACAAAACTTTGTCCCCAACTTGCAATGAGGTTGTCAATCTCACCGTGTTTTGCGGAAAACAAAGGATTAAATGTACCGAATGGAAGGAAGTAAAAGTTTGCAGAAAGTAAACACAAAGAAGTAAACAGTTTGTAGATTGTATGTAAAGAAAAAGGACCGGGATCCATAGTTCACTAGAGGCAGCTCTCCTTAAGATAGATAACATGCTGGGTGAACAAATTACATCGGGGCTATTGACAAACACCGAGAAAGCAATACATGCATATACTAATCATCTTGACTCCTTTGAGACTTGATTGGGCATTACTACATTATACATAGACCGCCAACCAACTGCATCTATGACTAATAATCCACCTTCAGGTTATCATCCGAACCCCCTCTAGTATTAAGTTGCAAGCAACATATTATTGCTTTACGAATGCGTGTAAAGTAAACAATACGATTGTTCTATGAACAAAGGATTGTTGTTTTCTCCCTAGTAGTAACAACACATCTAGTACCTTAGAGATTTATGTCACTTCCCCAGATTACCAGAGGCATGAACCCACTATCGAGCATAAATACTAACTCTTGGAGTTGCTAGAATCTGCTTGGCCAAGATAGCTACTAACAACGGAAAGCATGCAAGATCACAAATAACAAAGACATGATAGAATCAATAATCAATCCGAAATAGCATCTCAATATCCATCGGATCCCCGCAAACACAACATGCAGAATTACAAATAGATGATCTTGATCATGAACGGAGCTCACAAGATCTAAACATGAAAGCACCAAGGAGGAGAACCAGCCATCTAGCTACTACATGGATCCGTAGTCCAAGGATGAACTACTCACGCATCACACCGGAGGCTTGCATGGTGATGAAGAAGGCCTCTAGGGTGAATTCCCCTCTCCGGCAGGGTGCCGAGAAGAGCTTCAGATCCCTCCCGATCTAGGGATGAAGATGACGGCGGCTACAGACTCTTTCGTGGATTTTTGATCGGGCACTTAGGTTTTTCATCCCGAGGGCATCTTATAGTCGGAAGGGGAGGCCGAGGGGGTGCCGGGAGCGGCCACACCACCTGGCGTGGGCCAGGCCTGGCCGCGTGGCCAGGTGGTGTGGTCGTCCCCTGGCCCCTCTCTGTCTCGTATTCTGGCACTTGATGACATCCGGAAAAAATAGGCACTTTGGCTTTTGTCCCATCCAATTCCAAGAATATTCATTTTCTGACTTTCCTGGAACCAAAAACAGCAGAAAACAGGCAGCTCGCACTGTGGCTCTTGTTAATAGGTTAGTCCAAGAAATCATATGAAAAGTACTCCAAAGTTGGAACAAAACACAAGAAAGTGGATAAAACTATGCGTGGAACATCAAAAACTATAGATACTTTTGCAATGTATCACCTTCTCATAATGTTTTTCAATGATACGATATCCGTCAAGGTGCAGATACAGATAAGGAGTTCAAGGACCAAAGATTGTATAAAGGGTACAACAAACGAGATGCAGATTAGATGATTGTAGCACCATCGTTATAAAAGGAAGGAAGCGAAACCCTAAAGGTACTATGGAAACCCATGAAGGGCAACGGGTAGGCTACACTAGCGTAAAATCAAAAATTTCTACCGCGTCAACCAGGAATACTATTGTCATAGATCACGGGATTACCGCTAGACGCGCAGGTGCGGAACTCGATGAAGCACGTTGCGGCAGTGTAGATGTTCTACGTCTCCTCCTCGTCCTCGTCCCACGAACAGCTCCCCTTTGCGCGGCTCGTCCAAGTGCTACAGATGCAGCACCTCCGAGGTATCCACACGTCCGGAGTGGAAGTCGTCACACGCCAGACTGCTAGGTCTGCGCGTGCAACACAGGCGGAAGAGGAGTGGCGGCTGGGTGGAATGCTTTTTTTTTTCAGCTCGCCTCACTCCCTCTTATATAGGCATCCCTGGTGGGCTTCTACATTAGCAGCCCATTAGCAGCCTAAGCCTGGTCTAATTCGGATCCAATCCTCATTAGGCTTCCAGCCCCTAAAGTGTGTGACCCTATAGGTTCATACACGTATAGACATGACGCGAGTACACTTACTCCGTCAATAGTTGGTAGCGGCCTCTAGCAAGACGTGCCAACTCCTAAACGCATATAAAGATCATTCGGACGAACCATCACAAGGTTGAGTACATGTCTTTCCCTTTGCCTCACGATATTTGGTCTAGCTCTAAGCTGACCTCTCTTTCTCGATACTGTGATTCAGAATCCCTTTACTAGGTTAACTCTTAACCATATGTAGCACGGCCATGCATTTCTGGATCCGATCACTCGAGGGGCCCAGAGATATCTCTCTCAAGTAGAGAGGGGAAAATCCCATCTTGATTGACCGATGCCTTGCAGCATGTATCAGGACAAACCCGAAGGCTACCTTTATAACTACCCAGTTACGGAGTAGTGTTTGATAGCCCCAAAGTAGGTCGATCCACATCTCAAGTACATGCGACAATCTCAGGTCTAAGGACAAAACGTACACGATGTGTAGAGAGAGCTGCAAGTATTATTGCTAGTCTCATGTTGGGTCAGTCCAACCCCATGTTCATAACATGTGTCCACATCATTGGTTTGACATCTCCATGTCAATGACTTGCGAAACATAGTCATTAACCAATCGATGTGCTAGTCTAATATTCACGTGTGTCCTCGCATGAACTCCGACTAGGGACAATTATTAGATAACCATACAAGTAAAGAGTTTCACAAACAATTCACATAATTGCCAATCAATACAAGTTGCCTGGTATATGGATATTCAAGGAACATTATAATAACTCATGGATGAAATACAATCATCTCTATGATTGCCTCTAGGGCATATTTCCTTCAGTCTCCCACTTGCACTAGAGTCAATCTAGACAGTATCTAATACCTATTGCTCTTGTGTGCGCTTCATGCGCAGGCTGCGGGAGTGGCTTAGTCAAGGGATCAGCAACATTTGAGTCCGTATGTATTTTGCATAACATGACACTACCTTCATCAATGAACTCACGAATCAGATGGTAGCGCATGCGAATATGTTTGTTCTTCTGGTGCTGTCTAGGTTCTTTGGCTTGTGCAATAGCACCATTGTTGTCACAATAAACGTCCAAGGGATTGGACGAGCCCTGAACCACACCAAGAGCGATCAGGAAATTCCTAATCCAAACAGCTTCCTTTGCAGCCTCCGAGGCAGCAATATATTCAGCTTCTGTTGAAGAGGAGGCCACTGTATCTTGCTTGGAACTTTTCCAGCTCACAGCACCACCATTCATGACAAACACATAACCTGATTGCGATTTCGAGTCGTCTGAGTCATTAAGGTAACTCGCATCTGTGTAACCCTTTACACTGAGTTCAACCTCACCTCCATAAACTAGGAACATATCCTTAGTCCTTCTCAAGTACTTAAGGATATTCTTTACCGCTGTCCAGTGAATCTCACCTGGATCAGCCTGGTATCTGCTCGTAACACTTAGAGCATAGGAAACATCTGGGCGAGTACATGTCATTGCATACATGATGGATCCAATAGCCGAAGCATATGGAACCCTACTCATGCGTTCTCGCTCATCAGTGGTCGAAGGACACTGAGTCTTGCTGAGTTTAATGCCGTGAGACATGGGCAAGAACCCCTTCTTAGCCTCTTCCATGCTGAACCGTTTCAACACTTTGTCAATGTACGTACTCTGGCTTAATCCAATTAGCCTCCTTGATCTATCTCTATAGATCTTGATACCCAGAATATATGCCGCTTCTCCCAAGTCCTTCATAGAAAAACTATTTTTCAATGAGGTCTTAACAGACTCGAGCATAGGAATGTCATTTCCAATCAATAATATGTCATCCACATATAAGATTAGAAACACAAGTGATTTCCCATTTTCTTTCTTATACACACAAGGTTCTTGTTCGTTTTTGGTGAAGCCAAACTCCTTTACAACTTCATCAAATCGAATGTTCCAACTCCGAGATGCTTGCTTCAGCCCATAAATAGACTTTTGAAGTTTGCATACCTTTCCAGCATTGTTTGGATCGACAAAACCTTCGGGCTGCATCATATACACGTCCTCAGAAAGGATTCCATTTAAGAAAGCCGTCTTGACGTCCATCTGCCATATCTCATAATCGAAATGTGCAGCAATGGCTAGAATGATCCGTATAGATTTAAGCATCGCTACGGGCGAGAAAGTCTCGTCGTAGTCAACTCCTTGAACTTGTCGAAAACCTTTTGCAACAAGTCGAGCTTTATGGATGTGAACATTTCCATCCATATCAATCTTCTTCTTATAGATCCACTTGCACTCGATGGCTTTAAAACCATCAGGCAGGTCAACCAAGTTCCAAACTTGATTGTCTCCCATGGACTCTATCTCGGATCTCATGGCAATCAGCCATTTCTCAGAGTCTGGGTCCACCATCGCTTCTGCATAGGTCGCAGGCTCATCATTGTCTAACAATAATAACTCTCGCGCTTCGCGGAGCCTCGCCGACCTTCGTGGTTGTGGTGCTTCTATTGCCACGGGTTCCTCAACTTGTTCTGCTACAATAGCATCACTCGTAGAAGCATCCCCGACTGGCTCATCTTGAACTTCTTCAAGTCGCACCGACCTTCCACTCGTTCCCTTTGTGAGAAACTCTTTCTCTAGGAAAACACCGCTACGAGCGACAAACACTTTGCCCTCTTCTCGGTTGTAGAAGTAATACCCTAAGGTTTCCCTTGGGTATCCCACAAAAATGCACTTATCCGATTTGGGTGTTAGCTTGTCCGACTGAAGTCGCTTGACAAATGCATCACAACCCCAAATCTTTAGAAAAGACAAACTGGGATTCTTTCCAGTCCACATCTCATATGGTGTCTTAACTACGGATTTAGATGGTACCCTATTTAGTGTGAAAGCTGCTGTTTCTAGCGCGTAACCCCAAAATGATAATGGTAAATCCGACTGGCTCATCATCGATCGAACCATGTCCAACAAAGTTCGATTACGCCGTTCAGAGACCCCGTTTCTTTGAGGCGTTCCGGGCGGCGTGAGCTGTGGAACAATTCCGCAACTCTTAAGATGATTGCTAAACTCGTGACTCAAATATTCACCTCCGCGATCAGATCGCAAGGCCTTTATTTTCTTGCCACGTTGATTCTCTACCTCATTTTGAAACTCTTTGAACTTTTCAAAAGTTTCAGACTTATGCTTCATCAAGTAGACATAGCCATATCTACTGAAATCATCAGTGAAAGTAATGAAGTAGTGATATCCTCCTCTGGCTGTCGTGCTCATTGGTCCACATACATCAGTATGTATGAGTTCCAACAAGTCTGTCGCTCTCTCGGGAAACCCCGTAAAAGGCGTCTTGGTCATCTTTCCAAGTAAACAAGCTTGACATGTCTCGTATGATTCAAAATCAAACGAAGTTAGAAGACCATCACCATGGAGCTTCTTCATGCGCTTTTCACTTATATGCCCCAAACGACAATGCCATAGATAGGTAGGACTCAAATCATTTGGCCGAAGCCTTTTAGCACTAACATTCTAAACACATGCATTATCAAGATTTAAAATAAATAACCCATTCACAATGGGAGCATCAGCCACAAACATAGCATTCTTAGAGATTACACAACCATTGTTTGTACTCGCGAATGAATAACCATCCCTCATCAAACATGAAGGTGATAAAATGTTTCGACCCATACTAGGAATGTAATAACAATTATTCAACTCCATGATAAATCCTGACGGAAGGTGAAGTTGCATGACGCCGACGAACAATGCAGCAACCCTTGCTTTATTTCCGACGCGAAAATCCACTTCGCCTTTTTGCACTTCTCTAGTCCTTATTAGCCCCTGCATCGAATTGCAAATATGAGCAACCGATCCGGTATCAAATACCCAAGAGTTAACATAAGAATCTGCGAGAAAAATGTCCACAACATTTACAACAAGTGTACCTGAGTGGGAAGTACTCTTACTTCCACTTTTCTTCAAAGAAGCCTGGTACTTGCTGCAGTTTCTCTTCCAGTGGCCATATTCGTGACAAAAGAAACACTCAGTGTCTCCTGCAGGACCAGCCTTTTGCTTGGGTGCAGGGTTTGGCTTAGGGATCGTATCCTTAGCCTTGCCCTTCTTCTTCTGCCAAGAAGTGCCCTTTTTCTTGAAGCTAGGCTTGTTCTGCACAGCCATCACATGGCTATGCCCTGCACACTTCTTAATGTCACATTCTGCTGTTTTCAGCATCCCACATAATTCATTAAGGCCCCTCTCCACCCCATGCATATGGTAGTTCGAAATGAAATGCCCATAGCTAGATGGAAGAGATGCCAAAATGAAGTCAGTGGCCAACTCTTGGCCTAATGGAAAACCAAGCTTTTCCAAAGTCTGACTGTAACCAACCATTTTGATCACATGGGGGCCTACAGCTGCTCCCTCTGCCAGCTTGCATTCCACAAAGGACTTAGCAACATTGTACCTCTCAGTCCTAGCCTGAGTCTGGAACATGTCCTTAAGCGCAACGATCATATCGTACGCTTCCTGATCCTCAAACTATTTTTGAAGATCAGGTTCCATGCATGCAAGCATAAGACAACTGACCTCAAGAGATTCATCACATGCTTTCT
This sequence comes from Avena eriantha, assembly GCA_910589775.1. Classification (NCBI taxonomy): domain Eukaryota; kingdom Viridiplantae; phylum Streptophyta; class Magnoliopsida; order Poales; family Poaceae; genus Avena; species Avena eriantha. The sequence goes on from OU342741.1 coordinate 464,230,863, forward strand.
TGTAGGCATTCTTAAGGGTAGCAGTTGCATTATCAGCAGGTTCATCCGGGATTGGGGTATCCAGAACAGTTTCCTTTTTCTCAGCCCTGAGAACAATTCTCAGGTTACGGACCCAGTCCGAATAGTTTGTTCCATTTAGTTTATCCTTTTCAAGAATCGAACGCAAAGCAAAAGGTGATGAATTGTTCGGTGCCATTGATCTACAACAAAAAAATATGCAAAATACTAAGCCATGTAACCATGAAAGAGTAAAACATATTAAACAATTTAATAGCATATACTCCCACTTAAATCAACATCCCTCTATTGATACTAAGTGATTCAAGATCCACAATTAACAAGTCGACTAGTGAGCTTTAGCATCACTGCTAGAAGACAAGGTAAATCGGTAAGCAACCTTTGCTAATCATATCACATATGACTCTTGTTGTTGGGTGACATCTCTATGTCAAACCTAGGCGCCCAACCTTTATGCCCCAAGGTCCTTAACTGTTAAGATGACCTTGTTAAGCTCACCAACCCTTATGCGTGTAGGTATCCGATACAAACCCATCCAGCCAAGGAAAACCGTGGCACCCTAATTTCATAGACCCACCAACGATTGTACAGGGCATAGGATGGTGCAAGGTTTGGTTGGGAGGGCATGGTTTAACTTAAACTTTGTGAGGGATCGTTCTACTTCTATCATCTAAGCATGCATAGTAGTAAAACGTATAAGAATAGCATTCACATAGATGTGATACAGTATGGCCCATTTTCTCATGGTGATCTCCATCGCCATAGAACCTGTCCACCATGATGATCTCCATCTTCATGCTCTATGCGAGCCATCCTCCAAGTGATGAGTTCTCCAAGAACTAATACAAGCTATTACTCCTAACATCTAGTAATCAAAATTACATGGTATTGGGATCATCACAAGTTGGCACGCAGGCCATTACAATAATTGACAACACATATGGCTCCAGCCGTGTTGCCCTACTCACGACACGCAGGTCATGAAAAAATACATACATGCATCACATACATTTTTGGGCCATACTGATCACATAAATCCTGCAAAAACAAGTTGTGCATAGAATCGCATTCTACCGGATCATGTGAAATCGTACCACCTATGAACCTTAACGAGATACAAAAAGGGGGCTACGACTAAGGGGGGTCTAGGGGGTCTCCCCCTGCGGGGTTCGAAGGGGCAGCGCCCCTCGCGGTACAATTTTCTTTAAGGATTTTGATCGGCAAATCCAATTTACCATAAACCGACCATAGTTCCGATTTGACCAAACTCCTTTGATCACGGTACGTCGATTCAGATCTAATTCCCGATTCGATCAATCATATTGATCTTCGCGTGATTCAGAAGGATTTATGTGTCACTGTCTACCCCGATGGCGGAAACCGACCGGTAGGGGTAAGTCGTTCGACGACCTTAGAATCACGATCACGGAAATTAAGATCATAGATCAATCCAGAAACACCGCCATACAAACGATCATATCATTCATATCAATCTACATATCACCATATGCAAACTTCCCGAACCTATGACTGAATAGCATCGGCTCTGATACCACTGAAGGGCAACGGGTAGGCTACACTAGCGTAAAATCAAAAATTTCTACCGCGTCAACCAGGAATACTATTGTCATAGATCACGGGATTACCGCTAGACGCGCAGGTGCGGAACTCGATGAAGCACGTTGCGGCAGTGTAGATGTTCTACGTCTCCTCCTCGTCCTCGTCCCACGAACAGCTCCCCTTTGCGCGGCTCGTCCAAGTGCTACAGATGCAGCACCTCCGAGGTATCCACACGTCCGGAGTGGAAGTCGTCACACGCCAGACTGCTAGGTCTGCGCGTGCAACACAGGCGGAAGAGGAGTGGCGGCTGGGTGGAATGCTTTTTTTTTTTCAGCTCGCCTCACTCCCTCTTATATAGGCATCCCTGGTGGGCTTCTACATTAGCAGCCCATTAGCAGCCTAAGCCTGGTCTAATTCGGATCCAATCCTCATTAGGCTTCCAGCCCCTAAAGTGTGTGACCCTATAGGTTCATACACGTATAGACATGACGCGAGTACACTTACTCCGTCAATAGTTGGTATCGGCCTCTAGCAAGACGTGCCAACTCCTAAACGCATATAAAGATCATTCGGACGAACCATCACAAGGTTGAGTACATGTCTTTCCCTTTGCCTCACGATATTTGGTCTAGCTCTAAGCTGACCTCTCTTTCTCGATACTGTGATTCAGAATCCCTTTACTAGGTTAACTCTTAACCATATGTAGCACGGCCATGCATTTCTGGATCCGATCACTCGAGGGGCCCAGAGATATCTCTCTCAAGTAGAGAGGGGAAAATCCCATCTTGATTGACCGATGCCTTGCAGCATGTATCAGGACAAACCCGAAGGCTACCTTTATAACTACCCAGTTACGGAGTAGTGTTTGATAGCCCCAAAGTAGGTCGATCCACATCTCAAGTACATGCGACAATCTCAGGTCTAAGGACAAAACGTACACGATGTGTAGAGAGAGCTGCAAGTATTATTGCTAGTCTCATGTTGGGTCAGTCCAACCCCATGTTCATAACATGTGTCCACATCATTGGTTTGACATCTCCATGTCAATGACTTGCGAAACATAGTCATTAACCAATCGATGTGCTAGTCTAATATTCACGTGTGTCCTCGCATGAACTCCGACTAGGGACAATTATTAGATAACCATACAAGTAAAGAGTTTCACAAACAATTCACATAATTGCCAATCAATACAAGTTGCCTGGTATATGGATATTCAAGGAACATTATAATAACTCATGGATGAAATACAATCATCTCTATGATTGCCTCTAGGGCATATTTCCTTCA